>LGSM01000307.1:0-39545 GCA_001314345.1 Phytophthora multivora
GCCAATTATACTTCCTGTCCCTGGAAACAAAGGCACTTGTGCGACACCAAGCAAATAGAACTCTGATTTATGTTTTAGCCAGCTTCCTATCTCGTACCCTATCGTCCCATCCCAAAAGGGATCCTGATTCACTCCGGCTATCCTCTACTGATGATCTGCAACTGGATCCGCATGGATCCCCTGTCTCTACGCTCAGATCCTACTTGGATCCTACTTACGGAATCTGCACGGGATCCATCCCATATCGAACAGGATCCACCCGGGATCCGGTCTGTCCTAGCTCAGGACATGTCCTCATGTAGGCGTGCATCACTGTCTGGTCGGGATCCATCAAAGGACCCTCGGGAAGCCTTTCTGCCGACACCGCTGCGTCATCTGCCATAGTGCCATGATGTCACCCACTATCGTAGTCGCTACCCATCTCCACTTCGCCTTTCAGGCAAACCGCTTCACCACAGGAGCATGTGGAAGTCGATGGAGCGTACACGCAGAATATAGTCTACAGACAGATGTTTGAGATGCGAGCAAGACGAAGGGGAAGGAGGACACTGCATTGTTCATATCAACAAATACAGTCCCACTGTGCATATGAATCGGTCTCTAAATAAAAGCCCGTATCGCTTCGCTTGGCGGGGACTGCGAAGTAGTGGAGTGAGCTGGAACAGCGAGCTCTACTGGTTGGGAGTCAACGTGCCCACCCGCCTGCAACGCGGGTAGCACTCGGCTAGTCTAAAAAACTACCCAGTGCAGCGTCTGTCTGTCTGTGTGTCCGATGTGTGTGTGTTCAACGTTTGTGGGCATAAACCTCGCCAGTTGCATTGATGGCCACCCTAATATTGCATACAAATCCAACCTGCCTTTTAGCCTACCCCTTCCTTTCCGAGTACCCTCAGGAATGAAGAAATTACTAAAATAGCCAACTAATGATATCCACTCATACTGGCCTCTGATTGATCGATATCTATGCTTCACATTTTTATTTTCAAAAGCAAGCAGCGTCGGCAGAGACGGAGGGCAGCATGGGATAGCGACGCCAGCAGGGACCGAGCGGTGCAGCCAGCCCAGTATCACTTTGTATGTATTATATCCTCAAATATTACGCTCGGGAGGAGTGGTTTACTATACATTAGCATATTTTAGAATATTTAAAGGAAGTGACTAGCGTCCCCAACGAGATTTCAGAAAAGGGGCAAGTATCACCTAATCGCCAAAGTTCAAGCCCAGCGCGCAGCGCTGCAAGACTAGGGTCAAACCTCCCGGACTAACAAGAACGAATNAGTTGCTTAAAAGTTGCCGAGAAGTTGCTTTTGTTGGGGACTCTAACATCGTCCATATTTAAAAAGACCGTGGTAATCCATTAATTAGTATTTAAATATTTAAAAAGACCCGTACAATATTTAAATATTGTAGAACACCGCAGATGGTTTACTAATAATGTTTAAATACAATGGGCACCTTAACAGCAGCCGTTTGAACCATAGTATGGACATAGAGACCATAGAGGTTCAAATAGCGACTGTACGGGCGGACATTGAACCACAGTATGGACATGGGGTATCGTGGCAGCGATAGTGGCCATAGCGAACAATAATAGTGGCTATTCACTTAGACATAGCGATGTAGTTGCGGGCACTGTGATGGTTATGGTCTTTCTGGTGGCACAGTGACCCCATAGTATATATAGAGACCACATAGTGGCCATAATACTGAACGCTAGGAAGCAAAGGAACGCGCACAAATGCCATAGTAGCCGTCATAGCGACTGTACCAGTACCTTATAGATTATGTAGCGGACACAGTGTCTACAGTAGTGAATAGAGACGTCGTACAGATCGTAGTGTGGAAGTAGTTCGCAGGGGTCAGTATTGAGACAATAGTAGTGGATGGTAGTTCCTAAAGAGACCATAGTAGCTGAAATTCTGCACAGGTAATGGAAATATGCACATGGTAGTTTCACACGGTATAACGTGAACCGATACAGGAGGTTAACACTGGATGCTGATAGGGCTACCTTCCCCGCCGTAGGGGACATCGAGACGATAGTAGTAAGCTGAGTGGCCTGTAGTGGCAGCGCCCATAGTGGTGGACACAGCGGTCACAAAAACGGGCACCATGATCAGTAGTAGTCGCCATAGCGCCCACAGTAGAGACTATAGTAGACATAGTGTCCAGCGATAGGACTATAGCGCTGGGCACAGTGCCCTTAGCGGCGGATAGAGACAACATAGAGGCTACTTTTGGAAACGTAGCAACCGTGTAGCACCATAGAAGTGGGCACAGAGACCATAGTAGTCAACAGTAGCGGACATAGTGATATCGGTGGACGTGGATACCTTAGTACATGTAGTAGATCAAAAGAGACACAGACTATAGTAGTTGAGCATATCTCACGCCAGGACAGGACACGACGAGCTTGCGGCTGGAGCGTAGTGAAGAAAGACATGCGTACTGTTGACATGAACCTGCGAGCAACTGGCATATAACCAATACTGAGCGGGTAGAGCTGGAACAGCGAGCACCACGGAGTGGGACCCAACATATAACCAAGTTTTAGCACCTGCTGAGCGCAGCGAAGGCGGGAATGGCGTAGTAGTGGGGACCCGGACCGGAACAGTGAGCCCACGGGTTGCGACTAAACATGCCTATCCGCCCGCAACTCGGGCAGCACTCGACCAGTTGCTATCTACAGTATTCTACCGCACACTCTTGAAATGCGTCCGATGGCTAAAAGGGCGTCTTAATGTCTGAAAGGGTCGTTACGGTAAGCCCAGCTAAAATACCTACCATATAAAAGAGTATCTTAGATAAGATACTCGTTTAAATGGTAGCTATTTCAGCTAAATTGAATAAGATCTTATCCGTTAGACATGGCATTCAAGTTTACGTTGCGAATCGCAGTGCGCTCGCTTGGAAGAGTTGGCTCTTTTTATGATCCGATTGGCCAAACAACGTAAAAAAAACTTATACAGTCGTTCACAGCTGTACTGTGCCCGACCTGGCGGTTTGGCAAGACCTTTGAAAAGTGCGGCAAATAGAGATTGCACCATTTACTTTTGCTGTGTTGTTCGGTGTGGCCTTTTCGAGGCTGATGAGAGAGAGCATCTCCAACTAAGTTGAACTGACAAACCTCCCCAAAGCTGAAGTTTGCTGCCTCGTCGCGTATCCGTCTACAGATAATAGACGTGGCGAGAGATTTCATCTGCCGCGCAAAGCATCTCCATTTTCAACAGTATAATTAATCTTATACTGAGCTCGACGTCCCGCGTTTCTCGGAGTTTCTTGTGGCGCTCAGACTGCGGTTGCTGGCATTCAAGGGCGTAGAGCACCGGCGCTGTGAGTAAATTTGGAGCGTGCTTGCACCCGAAGGCCTGGCTGCGTTTGCTGCGAGACTCCAAGGTCTCCCTAGCAACGCAGACATGCAGTGGGTACTGTACTGTAGACGGCGGCACCAATAGCACCGGCACGTGACGTCTCACTTTACAATTTCTCTCGTCTCGCAGAGACCAGCAGGCAACGCACAACAGCAGCCGGTCCACGACCCGACCTTCGAGTTTCCATGGCGTCCAAGACATCAGCTCAGCGCGGCAGCGCCAAGGCGGCTTTCTTCACGATGGACGATGCCAAGGCCTCGTTCAACCTTTTCTGCTCGGTCTGCGGCATGGGATCGCTTACGATGCCGGCCAATTACGCCCGTGCCGGCCCGGTGTACGCTTCGATCGCCCTGGCGTTCATGATCTTCGCCAACACGTACGCCACGCTGAAACTTTCCCGTGTCTTGCTGGTGTCTCCGTCGTCCGTGAAGACGTACGGCGACCTGGGAGAATGGGCTCTTGGCAAGTGGGGCCGCTTCTTCACGGTGCTTTCGCAGATGGGCGTGTGTCTCCTCTCGCCTTGCGCTTTCCTGGTTCTCGGTAGTACTCTACTGGACGTGCTGTTCCCGGACTCGTTCAGTCAGACGTTCTGGATCATCTTCATGGCGCTCATGGTCATTCCGGTATGTCTCATCCCGACACTGAAGGAGAGCGCCGGCATGGCCTTCGCCGCCAGCATGGGGACAGTTATCGCCGATATCATCGCTGTGGCCGTGCTGCAGTGGAACATGCGCGGCCACGGCTCGATCCCGTCGCCGGACGTGTCGATCCACCAGGTGCTCATGTGCTTCGGAAACCTCGCTCTGGCCTACGGAGCCGCCATTGTGGTGCCCGATCTCCACCGTGAACACTCGCAGCCACAGCGTATGCCCCGCGTCGTGGTGATCACCATCCTCTTCATCTCGGCCTTCTTCATCGCCATCGCCCTGGTCGGCTACACCGCCGGCGGTTGCCAGCTGTCCGGCAACATCCTGTACTCGATCGTGAGCACGTCGGAGCCGCTGGGCCTGGCCCCTCTGGGCTTCACAGCCGACCGTGGCGCCGTGGTGATGGCGTATCTGTTCATGCAGATCCACATCACGATCGCCTTCTCGACGCTTATGATGCCTCCGTTCTACATGGCTGAACGTCTGATCTTAGGAATGCACCAAAGCCCCAAGGTAGTGCGTTTCAACAGCGAGGAGGACCGCGCGAACGCGGAGCAAGACCTGGAGCTGCAGGGGTCGTACGTGCGCAGCTCCACGCCCAACGAGATGTCCGGCCGCCAGGCGTCGACGTCCAGCCTGATCGACAAGTCGGAAGGCCGGATGTCCCAGCTCCGCATGGCGCTCGAATTCGGCGAGGAGATCACGGAGAACCAGCTCCACGAGCCCTACCGCGGCGCAAGCAACGCACTACGCTACATCGCTCTACGTATCTCCATCATCGTCATCCTGGTCGTGTGCGCTGTGCTGGCGCGCAAGCGGTTCCTCGACCTGGTGGACTTCACGGGCGCCACGGCGCACACGACCAGCTGCCTGCTCATGCCGCTGATCATTTACTTGCGCGTGTTCTGGCGCAAGATGTCGGTCCTGGACAAGGGCGCGTCCATCGTTGTGATCGCCGTGTGCGCCGCCGCCGGCTGCTACGTCATGATCTACGCCGGCAAGGAGCTGTTCACGCCGTCGGACGACGACACGCTGTTCCCGTACTGCGAGAGCGAGTTCCTGAACGACCCGTACTACATCCGCAACAACAGCACCAACTAAAACGAATACCCCCCGTACGTAGTAGTATCCCATTAGCCATGGGAGTCGAATGTCCAATACCCATCAAACCCAATGTTTCTCGTGCCGTTCTACCTGGGACCTGGTCAGTCTCACAAAGACACGGCGAAAGAGAACAATTTCAGGAGTCGCTCTACAGTCGAAAATGAACGCCGACCTGTCCGCCGCGGGGGCGCTGCTCTGGATGACGCACAGGCTCCTGCTGGAGCACGGGTGGGTAGTACAGGGACGCGCCCTCAAGAGCTTCAAAGGCGACGTGAATCTGTTGCCGGCGCAGCGCTTCCAACTGCCGGACGCGAGCGGGGAAGACGCGGACGTCCACGTGCGCGCGCTGCGGGTGGGTCGTAAGTTATTCGTCCACTTCGTCTCGAGTGCTTCGAGTGTCCAGATCGGTCTCAAGTGGGTCCATTTCTGACGGTCTCCGCTTCGTTGTGGACACTATTCACACGGTCGTTTTGTATTGCAGAATCTCCGAGTTCGTCAAGCCTCGCGGGGCAGCACAAGGAGATCGGGATCGCGTCGTGGTCACAGACAACTGGCGGTGCAACCTGGAGATTCTACGCTGGAGGTAGAACGGGTACGAGATTCAGTGAACAAACAACAAACTGATCGTTGTCGGATGTTGTAGACTGGAGCGCAACTTATTCCCCGAGTTCTCGGCCGACGCCACGCCCGTTGCGTCCGCTGCAGAGCTCAGTCGCCTTCCCGAGCCGCTTCTTGCGCGTGTTGCGGGGTTTCTGACCCTCCCAGACTTCTCTCAAGTGGCTCAAACCAACAAAGTGGGGCTGCGTCTGCTTGGACTGTAGTATGTAGAGTCTTGAGCTTTTGACTGATTTGTGATTGTAGTATTTGTATCAGTTGCAGGACTGTGGAGAGCTCTGGCAGGAATTTCTACGACGAGGTAGAGCGAAGAGTAGTGGCTGTAGAACGCCTCGTGCTAAATGCTCGGTTTGTTGTTTTGTTAGACTACCCGATGCTGCATGGGGAGGGAGATCCGAAAGCGCTCTACATTGCACATTGGACCCGCCAGAAGCGAGTAGAAGCATGGACCCAGTGCGAACAGGAGCGCCGACTTCGTGCCTTTATGCTTCGTCGGCAGAACCATTGGCGCTGGCGGGGCGGAGGGCGACTACCTGCGCCGCCTCTACATCTCCCGCCCCCACCTTTCCTGCCACTTGGGGGAGATCCGTGGTCGCTTCGACCGCCGCCCCACCCCGATCTACTTGATGATGAGGACTCAGAGCCGTTTGCGTTCTACCTTGACCAGCGCTTCTACTGATCGAAAGGAGGTAGTGTGCAGCATCCATTTTTGGAATGAGGTATTTAAGAAATTAACGGCACACAATAACGGACGAGAAGCTTGCTTTTCAATCGTAGTGCCTCTTAATGCGGTGGGGTAGTACCGGGAACAACGTGGGCGTTGGGGCTACTTTCAATGACAATGCGAGTTACTACTATTACCAAGAACCAGTGGGGCCCTTAGGACTCTCTCACGGCCAACCACGCGGAGTAGCTCAAGCGAAGAAGCCTCCTAATAAACTACAAAGTGGCAAAGCTCGCTCTTCCAATAGATTGAAAAATGCTGCGGTAGAAGCCAACCCAGAAGTCGAGCCAGGACATGCGCCGTTGATCATGTGCGCCGGGAGACGGTTCTACGGCTTGAACAGCGACTTAAGCAGCGAAGATCGCGACAACAACCACAGAGAGGACTCCGGTAGACCGGGTAGTATCGGAGGCGATACAAAGCCACCACCCAACAACCCACCAGAACCTTTTACAGTCAAGACGAACAGGTTGAGCGAGTCGCATTCGCCACTACGACAGCACACAGATGAAGAACTGGAGCAGATTATTCGAGATCTACGCGACCAGGTTTTCCAGAAACAAGGGCACAAGTCTACGAACAACGAGGCCTCGAGTGAAACTACCCAAGCACAGAGGCATTCCCGCAAACACTTGAAGAACCCCGTGGAGAAGATGGAAGCTGTTAAAGTGCCTGTAGCTTCAAGTATGGGTTCTACTTCTCACGAGCTTTTGCATCGACCACTGTCCAGCAGCCAACTCAATCGCCTTGTGGCTGAAAACACCACCCAAATGGTCGTCCCTGCTGTCATGTCCGCCTCACCCTCTACAGCGAGAATTGCAGGTAGAACGACCAGTAGTCCGCAAGTTTCTTCCTTGGATTTGAGCTCTCTGCGAAGATCCAGACCCAATTCCAGCTCTGTTAACCCTCGATCGAAGCCGGCCACATCTACGAGACTACGTCATCGTCAGAAGAAGAAGGTAGAACAGGACGATTCGAGCGACTGTGGGGAAGGGTATCTCTACCTGGTGGACGAGAGTGAAGGTGAATCGGAGGCGCTCTCTCTCTCACCCGTTGGACCGTGGGTTATCGACTCGTTCCCTATCGAGACACCTCGTTCTCCTTCTGCTTCTACCTGTTACTCGGTCTCAAGCCTGGGGAGTGAAGACCTGGACACTGGGGGAGAATGGACTACCACAGATCTAGCTGCGATGTCGCCTCGCAGTCGACTACTCTACTTTTCGGCTTGTGCGAACGACAGCGAAACATTACGGACCCAACCACACAAAGCTGTACTACGTCGCGCCGCCACGTGCGGTAGTGCGCTCACCTCCAGTGCCTTGGAGACTCGAGGCTCGAAGCCCAAGCGCTGTTCTTCCGCCACAGTCAGTACACGGGCGCGTACTACCTCAGCCTCCAGACGAAACAACCGAACGAGACGAAAGCAAAGTGGCAGCTCTGCAAGCTCTAGAAGCAGCAACAGCGATACATTAACAACTCAAAAGATGAAGCACTACCTTGTTTAATTAAAACTACACCGGCTTGTCGTTAAGCTTCTCGAGCGTTGTTGTGCGTGATATCGAGGTCTATTCGAAGCAAAGCCGAGAGCTCTTCCCTCGACCGAAGCAGCTTCCACTCGCCTTCGTTCCCTTCAACTTCCGGTCCGTCGTCACCCGAGATTTTCCCCAGTCGTCGAGGCTTGGGCGACTGAAGTTCATTGTGTTTCTCCCTCTGGTTTTCTTGTTCCAGGGCCTCAAGTAGAACGTCTTCAGCCGCTATCGCTGCTGGGGACATAGGGGGCGACAACAACAGTCCCTGGGCCTCAGAATACACCGGAATTGGTTCTCCGAAAGCTCGTTCTACCTCGTTAAACAGCTTCTGGGCCTCCACCTGCTTCAAATTGCGGTCTTTTGTCTGCTTTCGCTGTCGAATGAACCCGTTGCAGTCTACGTGGTCCACCAGCCACTGAGGGATCCAGCTCGTGCTATTGTGAAATTTGGGATCGCGTTTGAATAATTCCTGAAGAACAGGCGACGCACTCGCTCGATGCACCACGAACTCAAGCAGTAGAAGCGTGTACTCGCGCGACCCGTGATCTCGGTAGTACACTACGCTCTCTAAGATGCCTCTGGTAGGGGAGAACACGTGGCGGAGAACAGTCCACTGCCACTCTTCAATTCCCTTCGATCTCTCTTCTTCGTCGTCCAAAAGTCTCCCAAAGACAGCGAGGACCTTGTCAGCGTGCGAGTCTTTCACTTCCTCTAACACGCCGATCAGTAGAGCCACCAGGCGGTCGCATTTGGCGGATAACGCGTCGCTGTCGTAAATCAGACGCGTTAATAAGGGTAGAATCACGTCTTCCAGTCCGAATAAAACTACGTTTTTCATCGCGGCGTGGCTCAACAGCAGCGTCGTGTCTAACGGCGGCGGAAGTGGCTGGTCGTACGCCTCGAGCATCAACTTCAGCAGTTTCACCTCCAACTGGAACGTGCAGAGGCGAAGGTCCTGCGTCGTGGCCCTCGTCTCAATGGCCAAAGGTGCAATTCCTCGAGATGAAATGGACATTTCGCAAGGACTTTGCAGCGTCAGTAAAAAATGACTGAGAAACTGCAATTTTTCCAGAAACACACGACGAATTGTCAGTTTCTCCGGCCCAGTGATACATTTGTCGAAAAAGCCCGCTAGCTCTTTCATCGCGGCGACTCTCGTGTCCAATGACAATGTCAAGGTACAGCCAGACACGGGGTCGCAAATGTCAAGTCGAGGCTCTCGAGAATAGAAAAGAGTCAAAATCTCTCGGAAAAATGCCACAAGACAGGAACTTTCCGCCTCGTTCTCACTGGCGACTTCAACTTCACGTGCCAGCACTGCAACAGCAGCCAAAAGGACGTGCAAACAGCTATCGGCCAGCTCGAAACCGCCAGAACTTAGGAATAAAACGTCAAAGAGCCACGTGCGTTGAGCTTCTACCTGGGGAATAGGAGACTTTGGTAGTGACGCGGCGGGCGAGGCGACAACTTGAGTGACGAGCCACTTACTAAACTTCACCCGCTCCCCATCCTGGTCACTACTGGGGCATTTGCCGTATTCACTTAACCATAAAGCAGCTCGGGCGTTCATTTCCAAGTGACTTGGGCTTTGAGATAGGGAACTGATTCCAAATAGAAACTGACATCCCAATTCTGAAACGTGTCTAGAAACTTCAGATCTGCACTGCTCGGGCAATTGAGCCACGTTTCCTACCAAGTCGCGGATGAATTGTTCGTAGATCGGGTCAAAGGCGTTCACCACGTCTTCGTACTGTGCGTTTTCACGCAGAATCTGAGTCGAAAGCGTCTTCACTGGACTGGAAAGAGGGAAAACCTCAACTGGTTGCGCAGTTTCAGTTTCAGCTTCTCGTTTCTCGTAAATCAACATGTAGGCGCTCCTCCTCTTCATCTGGACCACGGGGGAGTACGTGGCTTGAATGGTATCCCACTTCTGCGCTACTTCCTCTCCACCGAAACATTCCTCTCCAATGGTCTCCACGTCAAAGTCGCGTACTACCTCGTCGTTAAACTCGAGCCACCGCTGGTTCTCAGCTTCGTGTCGGTCCTTGATAAACGAGTAGTAATGGCCGGTATCGGACGTCCCTGAATGCACCACCACACCCACAAGGTCGTACATTATCGCTTTGTCCTTGTTACCGTCGTCTGTAGCTGCCAGGAACTCACTCGTGTACGGGAACATGTCGATTTCCATGGGAAATTCCAGAAAGTCGTTAATTTTCAACTTTTCCATCGTATCGTAGTCGAATTCAAACCGTTTCAGGTGGCAAACCAGAGTATGCGGCAGCTTCTTGATGCAAACGCGCTTCGTAGCTGACACTTTCCGCTGCATTCGCTCGCAGAAGTAGGCGTTCTCCCCTTCTAGCGTCTCCCCCTGGACATAAAGTTCCAGAGACTCGGCTAAATGCCGCTTTTTAGAAACTTCTAAACTCAACGCGAAAAACTTCTCCTCCCTCTCGGACAGATTTCCCTGCTGCGTTAAAATCTGGTTCACTAACACGCCGCCGAAGCAGTGAGCCATAAAATCGTCCTCTGTTGGAGTAATTGGCGCCTTGGGGCGGATAAACATCTCCAACCGGTCCAACAGTAAGCTGAAGAACTCGTCTGCGTCCATCTGAACGTGGACATCCGTCGAGTTGCCGTCCATATCTTTGTGGGAAAGCGCAAAAGCCGTTGGGTCTGTTGACCGGTAGTTGCTGTAGGCTAACGAGACGAAAAGCCTTTGAAGATGCTCAATCTCGTCTTTCCAGGACGAAAGAGACTCGAATTGAGAACAATCCAACGCTAATAACCCCCCACAGAACTCAGGCATCATGAAAAGCTGCTGGACGAGCGAGTTCATGTAGCAAATGCACCCAGGATTCACGAGTCCAGCGTGGTGTGTGCTAGCTGAGGCGTCCAGGAAAGACTCAGCAGGGGAATAATTCCATTGCCTTCCCGATCCGTTCACTGTTTCCAACA
Organism: Phytophthora multivora; assembly: GCA_001314345.1. Classification (NCBI taxonomy): domain Eukaryota; phylum Oomycota; class Peronosporomycetes; order Peronosporales; family Peronosporaceae; genus Phytophthora; species Phytophthora multivora. The sequence continues at coordinate 10,949 of LGSM01000307.1, forward strand.
CGCGAGCTTGAAATCCACGAAGATGGTCTAAAACCACCAGCACGTCGCCATTGACAGCGCTAGATTCTTTTCCCTGATCCAGATATTTAGGAAGTACCAGATTAAGCAACAACTTCTGAGCCATCTCACGGGTCAAACTGGTTCTACAAATGAGAGGAAAGTGGATAATATCCCTCATTTTGTCTCCAAACAGCAAGTCGTTGTGGATAAAGCGGATCATTTCCCCACTGTCTCCAGTTAAGGTAGAATTCTCCACGTCATAGTGAAGAATCGCTAAGCGGATTTGATCCGACACACGCGCGAGCAGTGCTAAAAGCTGCAAATAACCGCCTAAAACGCCCTCTTCCTGGTTGCGTGGAGCTCGAATCCTCCTGGTACTCGCTGCCTTTTTCCTTTGGGATACGATCCGACCGAGACAGCGAACCAGACGACCAGGGATGTCTTTTCCTAGTAATTCCGCTGCTAAATTGCCATTCGCGTCACTTTTAGCGTCCCCACAACAGCCTAAAAGCACTCGGCAAAACAGGAACAATTCCTCCAACGCCGAGTATTTGAACGAGCCACTCAAATCCTCCGATACCAGATAACACGACGATACCACGAGTGGCTCGAACACGACCGAATCCGCGATACCAGAGGCTGTAGCCATCTCGGATAAAATCCCTAACACTTGCGACCGCGTGGTTTTCGAAGAGCAATCCACTAGCAGCGCTTGGAGCCAACCGCTCATCGAGGAGGTCGCTTCAACCCCCGAGTCCGATTTAAACACAAGCACTGCCACGTCAGGAGCGAAGCGGATAAGGGAGCAGCACATCTGCACTCCACAGACCACAGCTTCGGCCGCTTCGTCGGAAAAAGCGGCCGACTTTCGAGAAAATCTGGTCGTTAACTGCACTGCAACTCGAAGCATCAGCGACAGGTCGATGGATTTCACAAATTCAGGTAAAGTCGCGTTCTGCAGGCGAAGATCAAAGGGCGAAAAGGTCTTTTCCTGTCGACTCCAGTCGAAAAAGTAGTTGAGCACACGCACCACAGCCGCAAGACACGTGGCCCGACTGTTCTGTGTGTACTGAGACGAAATGGAGTCGGATGAGGCACTTGCAGAGCGCTCCTGGGGCCATTTGACCAACGTTTCGTACAAATGTCGAGCGCCTCCCAACCGAACGAAGCGCTCTCTCCATTGTCGACGACCGGAATTCAACTCCCGGTCTCGGGGACTGACCGCTTCAATGGGGATCAACAGCGCTTCCACCAGTCGAAGAGCGTACAGCAGTCGGTGGATATTGGATCCATCCAGCAGCTCGGACCAGTGCACATCGCCAGCTTTACCATCACTCTCCACACGGCGCAAACGGATCATGTTGCGTAGTAACTCGTTGTTCGTGGGCAGTCGACACAGAAGATCCCACGTCCGCTGGGAAGTTGCTTCTTCCCAGTCCACAAGTTCCAGTAACTCGTCAAAGTACGAGTCTTGGTTGGCCAGGATCTGGCTCATCACGTCGTACCTCGTCTTGGCTCTCTGCTTGCCAGTCGGTTCGTTCAGGTCCGCTGCTAGATCCGTCAGAGCTTGGTCGATATCCTCCGATCTCCAATCAGGTCCGCGCTGAGGGGAAGGAGCCTGAGGCCAACGCAAATCGGCTCGAACACAAGGAGAGCGCACGTTTGGCTTGATGGGACTCCCCGTTTTCAGTAATTCCCTTTGGAGGTTCACTTTTCGAGGCGAAATCGCTGCTTCTGACTGCCTCATTGGAGTCGTATCGTCAATTTCAGCCTCCTCGTTCGAGTCGACGATGACGTCCAAGAGTGCGCGCTGCTGCTTGAACGTCCAGCTTGGCCGACGTCCTGTACGATAAGCACCTTTCGACGCGTCGGATTGGGTCTCTTTCAAGGGCGAAGGGTAAATTTCCAGGTACGGCAATCGCTCTTCCAAATGTTCCAACCGGAATTTCCTCTTCTGCTTGTCCTCGGTCGTCGTCTCCATGCCTTCGCCCTCTAGTTTCTGTATTATTTCGTCCTCTTCTTTCACCGCAGACTCGTCTCCAACTCGACAAGCGTCCAGGAAATAGCGCAGTAAATCCACGCAGCGATTGACAACTGCAGCGGTTTTCGCGCTCTTCGCTTGTCGGATAAAGTCCATCGACTTGTCCAGAAACAGCATCTTGCACCGGAAAGGGAACTCCGTCTGCCGGACGTCCGGGGCGAACGACAAGTGGAAACCTGCCAGTAACGTGATAATTTCCTCTGCGACTGCGGCGTCGGTGGCCGTAACAGCGAGTTGCCACAGTTCGTCTAGCCCCACCAGCGCTTGACCCGTCATGAGCTCCACCGCCTCGTCCTTGCCGCCGTCCGAACTGCCACTGCTGGGCCGTCCAGTGGACTCTACTGTCGCGGAGAAAGTTTCCAGCCCTCCGTTCAGGAGGTTAAGCCTGCGAAAGATGCTGTGGAAGCAACAGAGCGTCGAAAGCGTGATACAATCGCCAGGTAAAGTGGGGAACTTGGTCGTGAGCAGAAATTCCGCGATACGGATAGGCATTAGAGCTTGAGGCGAACGTGGTTCTTCTTCTTTTTCGACTCTTCTTTGCAGTGGCGTGTTCATACAAAGTTCAATCCACTGGAAACAAAGCGCTGCTTCATCCAGTAAGAAAGCGTCAACGATCATGAACTCCCACACGTTATTCACATGCTCTTCCGTGACAAAAGACTCTTTCCGGTTGGAGCATTCATCGAGAATCCAAGCGGCTCGGAGCGCTAGCAGTCGGTTCTTCACTGCACGCACATGGTCCTTGAGCATTGGCAGCTTCGCGCGCTCTTCGTCGTCCAGATTGAGCCATTCCGACGCGTCCAGAGCCTCGCGAACCCTTTTTTTATACTCCACAGTCTCGCTGAGCAGGATCTGCACGTACGAACTGCTGGGGCGACGTGTTTCCGACAGGATAATACCGACTTCAGCCACCAAAGAGCACAACTGCGTGAACAGCTTGAGAGAAACCGCGAGCTTTTCCCGTCGAGAAATGTTGCCCACGCACAGACGAAAGAAGTCGTCGACCATTGCGCACTCTTTGCCACTAATTTTCTGCGTTTCCTCTCCGATTTCGTCGCCAAGCGCCTCTAGTCGAAGCATTTCGTGCATCCGAAGCAAAATTTCGTCTCGGAAGTCCTCCGATTGAGCCGAAGGAAGCACAACTGCCCATAAATGTGCGAGAATTCGCTGTCGGATGGACTTTTGAGGCAATTCCGAACGTGAAACGTCTTGGAACCCTAAAGGAACATCCGCAAGAAGTCGACGAGCTGCGATTGCTGCCAGAAGCCCAAGCTGGTTCGAGTCTAAGCTCGCTTTGACCGTTTCAATGCGCCGAACTAAGTGGAGAAGCGACGGAGGCTCCATGAACGTCGCCATTTCCAGTAGCAAGTCGTGAATTGTGGCCCCAAAGGCTTCGTGACGTCTCTGAACGGGACGGGATTCCTCCTCGTCCGAGTCTGCGTGGTAACTGTCCCATACTAAATCGATCCAGTCCGTGGGCAAAACCTCGAGCTCGGACGCGAATTGAAAGAGCGACGTCGACCTCTTGACCAGTTCCACGTGCATTTTTTCACCCAGTAGCTCCTGCATCAAGTGCGTCCGGTGCATCCAGTCCACGAGGTAATTTAAAGTTGCATAAAGCGACAGGGCGGTGGGTTCCGTCTGCTCTTGGATCTGGTCGTTGTATAACCGCGTAATGATCACAACAATTTCCGTCAGTCCGTAAATCCGCTTTTCCAATGACGAACTTTGGAAAAACCGCAATGAGATTTCCAGCCGAAGAAGCTGTACGCGTTGCTCACAACGTTCCGTCTCTTTCGTTAGGGCACCAGCGTCAACATCGTGTTGAATCTTTACAAGGAGCAACTCCATGACCTGCACCACCTCCAACAACGAATTTCGAGATAAAGTGTAGAACTCGGAAGGTTCTAACGTCCTGAAAAGAGAGCAAACTGCGTCCACAAGTTTCGGGAAGTAAACAAGGAGGAAGTCCGGAGATAAATGGTCTTTCACGTCGTACAAAATGCGTAAAATACACTGTAAGGCCTCGAACGAAGCCCCCGCTTGCATCACTTCCAGCACCGCCGAGAAACCCCCCACTTGGCCCCAGAATTCGAGATTCCGCAGGAAAAACCGAGATGTGTAGTCCGAACTTTCTCGCACGGTGAACTCGAGAGCCCCAACTTCTTCCTCTCGATTCAGTGCATTACCGTCGTTGCTAGTGCCATGGTAGAGGTAGAATCTCCGATGGGCGTCCAGAACTCTGGCCAGACACGACAAGCGAGAGCAATCGCCCCGTTCCAGCGACTTTTTGACAGTCGACAAGGTCCACTGCAAGAACTGGTTCACAGCTTCCACTGCGCTCAAGGCGAACGATTTCCCCAGTAGCAACTGCACCACTTGAGGAGACAAATCCGAGCCCAGACGTTGCGCCATCTCGACTGAAAGACCGCAAGTCTCGGGTCGAAGAACCAGCATTGTAAGCAGCTCCAGCCAGTGACTCGGGTCGTCGCAAGCTGCGAGTTCTCCCGCGATGGCTACACAAGTCCCTTCAAAGTCTCGTCGCAGCTCCTGCACCACCTGGACGACGTCTTCCATCGCCACTTGGAGCTCCGGCGACTCCATCTCTGCCCTGCGACGTATTTTCCGAGATGGAAACGTTGCAACTGGCAGGGGCGTCGGTGGTTTCAAGTTTCGCGATCTTTCGCGCCCAATTTCATTCAAATGTGCCACCGAACATGCACTTTAAAAACCTGCAGCTATAAGCCGTTGGCATCGCAACGTAAACTTTCACGCCTAATCTCTCTTCCTACTTACTTGATCTGGAGCAACGTCGGGATAACGTCGGCCTCCTGCACGTCCACCGGTGGCCTTTTCTGCGTGTTTCTCCACACAAACCGGGCGTGGGCTCCCACCGCCTTTGCCGCCTTGTAGTCTCGATTCAGGTGGTCCCCTACGTGCAGGAATCGACTGGCGTCCACGTCTCCTTCCCCTCCTTGCAGCTGCGCGAACGTCGACTGGAAAATCGACGCGTGCGGCTTCATGAGCGGCTGATCGAACGACGTCGTGACCACGTCGAAGTACGCGCGCAGCCCCAGCGCGTCCAGGAGCGGCTCCAGGCGCTCGTCGAAGTCGGAGATGACGCCCATGCGGACGCCCGTCGTCCGCAGCTGATCCAGCGCCGGCCGCACGTCTTCGAACACCGTCCAGGCCTCGGGGCGGCCGAAGTGCGCGTACAGCTCACGCGTGAAGCGCTCGCTCTTGTCTGCGTGCACGGCCACGTCCGCCCCCTTCATGACGTTAAGTACGAGATCGCGCCACCACGGGAACGCGCAGGTGGCCACACCGTCCGCCCCGAAGTTGGGCTGCCGCTGCAACTGCGTCTTGTATTCGGCCGGGAAGCGCGTCGTGAGATCGGCGGCCAAAGCGGCCCGACGCGACGAAGTGAAGGACTGGCCCGAGACCGCCTCCCAGAAGCGTAGATACGTCTCTCCGGTAGCTTCTGCTGGCCGCATGAGCGTGCCCGTGGCGTCCAGCGTAACGTAGCGCCACGCACGTCCGCCCATGACCCGTTTTGACAACAACAAAAAAAGTAATTGGTTACGAGACAGCAAAATCGACAATGAATTGGAAAAACGTGGTGACTCAAGTCTTCAACAAGCTTTTGCTGCTGGTTCAGTTATCCAACAAGTATAATAGCTAAGCGGCTTAGCTGCACTTGTTGGGTAACTGATTGAACTGGCAAGGAAATGCTTCTGATCAGGATGATTCGTCATGATGACCCACTTGGTTGTGATCGTGATGGTAGAGCGTTTGCGTCTAATTTCCACAAACACGAAAACCGGACCAGCATCATTCAGTTTTTTCGTCAGACAATAAGTTGTGGGTTAATTCTATCGTTTTAACCCAGGAGAACGGGAAGCTGAAGTCAAACGATTGGATAGGAAATCGCAACGCAGAAAGAAATTGGTCAACGCACCGTAGTGAACAATGCGACAGGTTAGTGTGAGCAGCACCACGAGTTTGCTCTGGGTGAGCGCTGTCTGCGTCTCCAGCACGAACGCGAGGTGGAAAAGCGCATTGATGCCGATAGTCCGTCGAACCACAGCCACGAGAACGAGAAACGAGGCGCATTCGAGAAGCCCATACAGGAAGACAAGGCGGACAGTGTCGTTCACATTTTCAGTGGTGATCCTTTCCAGCTCCTTGTGGTATCCTGGGCGTTTGGCAGCTGAACCATCACACACAAGCAACTCACATAGAAGAGTGGGGTGAAGGACTCCAAGTACTCAGTGAATATCATACACTCCATCGTGAATAAATTACCTAGTGTTCGCTAGAGAATTTGTGACGAAGACACCGAATAGGACGAAATAATACTCCCAGTCCTGAATCCGTCTCTTCTAAGTGCCTTCACTGCCAAAACATTGATTGCCGACAGCGCGTAAGTCTTTGCTGCAAGACGTTTGGCAGATTCCCATCCAGCATTTGGAGAATTGTCCGGTTAAACACTGGATGTCTCGATTCATTCGTCGCTTGATTTCTGACATTGAAGTATAAACTCCGTAGGGCGTACGTAAGCTGTGTGGAAGATATCAACAGCCATGATCACCGTGACTGTGATAGTCGACGACGCTCGCTGCATGCAGGTGGCCCACGTAGACGGCATTGAAAAAATCCACCGTGAAAATGACCGCCTCAGGCAACATATCTTCCATGTAGTGGATACTGGAGGCGACGATGTTCCTGGTGATCATTTTGACTAGAGGCAACAACAGAATGACGCTTGTTTCAAAGTTGGTATTCACAGCAGTGTCGAAAAGAACCTGGTAGACCGGATAAATCAGCAGAGTTAACGCTTGAGCGAAGATAAATGCCACAAACCCAAACATTTGAGCAGGCTGTTGTTAAAACCTGCAGCTCCGAACGCAATTCGAAGGGTGACGGCCACAATTGCAAGTAGAGGAGGAACCATCACTTGTGTCGATTACCAGAGCCGCTTGAGCTTGGAGATGACTGTTGTGCGCCTCTAGGCGTTCGCAAGGCATCACTCGCAGTAAGACGAGTGCATGACTGTAGTTTCAGCTTTGCTCAAATTGGACACCCGTATACTTAAAGAAGAGTTAGTACACTTTTAATAAAATGTTTCCTCCTCTTTTATCGTAACAGTTGATAGGATGGAACTTCCCATTTCTGCTCTCCACTTTGGAGAAGTAGAGATGAGGATACATTTAATCGAGACTTTAAAATCTCTTCGTTTGGTTCTTCTTTCCTTCTCATCCTAGAAGTTACGCACAGTTTGTGATTTTGATAGGCGGCTCTGGGCTTCCATGATTGGAAGTGCGAAGCAGGCACTTTAAGCAGCGCAAGCAGCCTCCTCAGCGGACTGTACGACGAACTCACCAGCGATCTCCAGAGGCGAGTTGGCCCACTCCACCTTGGGCAGGTACTCGCCCTTAGGCACGAAGTGACGAGGCAGGTCGAGCGTGGTCCAAACATCCTCCAGAGCGGTCATCAGATCCTCCACCATAGCGTCCGAGTGGGTGGGCAGAGGCGTCAAACGAAGACGCTCCTCACCACGGGGCACAGTGGGGAAGTTAATGGGCTGGACGTAGATGCGGTGCTTCTCCATGAGGATACGAGAGGCCTCCTTCACCTTGACAGCGTCACCCACCATGAGCGGGATGATGTGACTGACACTGGGCAGCAGAGGGAAGCCAGAGTCCACCAGCTTGTTCTTGAGCTCCTGCGAGCGAGCGTGCATCGTAGAACGCTCCACCTGGCTCTCCTTGAGGTGGTTCACCGAGGCACGAGCACCGGCGGCAAGCATAGGCGGCATAGAAGAGCTGAAAATGAAGCCCGAGGCGCACGAGCGCATGGCGTCCACCAGAGCAGCATTACCGGCCACGTAGCCGCCCATAATACCGTAGCCCTTGGCCAGAGTACCGGTAACCATAGTGATACGATCGAGGCAGTGATCGCGCTCAGCCACACCAGCCCCGCGGTTACCGTAGAGGCCAACAGCGTGCACCTCGTCGTTGAAGGTCATAGCTCCGTACTTGTCGGCCAGATCACAGATCTCGTGGAGAGGAGCCACCGTTCCTTCCATGGAGTTGACACTCTCGAACAGAATGAGCTTGGGGGCATTCGGGTCAGCCATTTTCAGCTTCTCCTCCAGGTCCTTTGTGTCGTTGTGCTTGTAGATGTACTTCTTCGCTCCACTGTGACGAATGCCCTGGATCATTGAGGCGTGGTTGAGGCTGTCTGAGAACATGATGAGGTCCGGGAAGATCTTGGTGAGGGTCGAGATCACGCTGTCGTTGGCCACGTAGCAGGATGTGAACAGTAGAGCCGACTCCTGCTGGTGCAGGTCGGCCAGGTCTTTCTCCAGCAGCACGTGGTTGTGGTTCGTTCCCGAGATGTTACGAGTGCCGCCCGATCCGGCGCCGGACTTCATCAGGTACTCCTGCATCGCAGCGATGACCTTCGGGTGCTGGCCCATGCTCAAGTAATCGTTGGAGCACCAGGCCACCACTTCCTTTGTCTTTCCCGTGTCTTCGTGGTGTGTAGCGCGCGGGAACTTGCCGCGTTTGCGCTCCAAGTCCGCGAAAAGGCGGTAGCGGCCTTCACGCTTGATAGTGTCGATCGTCTGGGCGAATCCATTCTCGTACTGCGAGCCAGACAGGCCGCCAACGCGCGTCTGGCGCGTAGGAGCCGTAGGGAACCGGGCGACGGCCGAAGAGTAGGGCTTGGGGCCGCCGAGCTGCGTGGCCTTCTGCTGCTGCGCCTTCTTTTTCAGCTCCGCGATGCGCTTGAGCGTGGCGTCCGACGTGGTGGACGTGGCGTGCGCCTGGGAGCTGTTGGAGCCGCCAGCGGCCGCCGCGCCCATGACGGACGACATGTGCGGGCACATTTTGGCCAATTGCGAGATGTTGGGCAGCAGAGCAGCACGGGCCGTGGGCAGCGCGTGCATGAAGGGGCAGCGGGAAGCGGCCTGCATGCGCCCGGCAGCGACGGAGGCGCGGGTAAGAGCCATCGAAGGATTGGGGGGGGGGACTAGATGGGGAGGCACTACAGAGGCTTGTGCGGGAGGGCACCAGTTCCAAAATGGCACTGGATGGGGGGCTAGACAACCGGGACGACACGATCATTGGTTGAAAATCGCATTATTTTGAAAACGTGTGGTCAGGCTGAAGGGTGGACGCCCCGTTTGTGTCGCGCTGAACGGTTTCATCGGGTCATCCCTCCCGAGACAGCTGCAACGACGGGAAATGGACATACAAATGACAAGCTTAAAGCGCTGGACCAACAGAATGGGCGGTGGAGGGGAGGGACAGCGGCAGGAGGGGAAAACCTTTGCGCACTACGAGAAACGCGGCGGCCTGGACTGATCATAATTTGCATCACTCAACAGCGCGATCGACGGCAGGAGGAGCCTCACGTTGCTTACGTTGTCCCCCCACGGTGGGCCCACCATGGTAGGGCGGATCGGGCGGCAGATGCAGACGGCGAGAGGATGCGAGCTGTAAAGGCAACATGACCACTTTAAAACTCGCTTCAACTGCCACTTTGCAAAGCGTCGTCGTTTTTACCTGCATCTGAAGCTGCACCGGCGGGATGTACAAGAGCCACGAAGCCCCGTATTTTGACGAGACTCGATACATGTACTAGGCAATGCTACTACATGTATAATACAGCTGGCATGCGAGCAGACTGCAGAGATAAAGGTTCCGGAGGTGCGGGCCCCACCTTTGCGTTGTCGGACGAGTGACCTAAAAAACGGAGGCAACTGGACAGGATCGAGATCTGGTTATGGTATCAGTGCAGTAAACACAGGGATTGCGCGTTGGACGTGCATAGCGAAAGCGAGGTGTTGTGTACCGGTAGTGGATGCAAATTGCAACTTCATTAAAGCTGCAAGCAAATGCTGGCCAAACATACGTCCTACGAAGCTCCTGAAAGCGATAGATCTACCGTATGTAGTGTACGAAGCGAATCGCTTCGCTTCAAGCGATCGAATTGAGCGAGCAAGCAATCTGGCGGGTGCGGCGAGCAGACTGTTTGAAGTCGCTTGGTCTCCTGGTCTCCCATCACGAGTAGGAAGACACGAAAATGATTCACGTACCGGAGATGATTTCACAGCGTCGAAAGCGGATCCGTTTCGTACTGAACGAAGGCTCACTTTGCAGTTTGAAACGCGCCGCCCCGCTCAGAGCTCGCGTGCCTCGGCTGGAGCTCGCCGCTCACTGGCACGCGCCACGCCAATTGCTCGTGTCCCGCACTGATTCGCAGACGGAACGCTCTGCACTCAAGCGCGTAGATCCTCCGCCCCCAAGCAGCACCAACCTCCACCACACGATCTGCGGTAACTGAACTTCTACTGTACTTGCCAATGCAAATGCTGCTTCAAGAGTAAGTTAGGGTCGTTTGGTGCCACCAAATTGGCGCATTTAAAAGCTGCTGCTTGACGGCAGCGATAAAATACCGACGTGCAATTCATGTACAGTATTAATACCATGTTTTAGAGAATGCAAAGTACTGTATCTGAGTGAGTGCACCACCGGATCCTAGAACATTAATGCTGTAAAATAGGTTCAAGAAATCAATTCGATGGGCCTCGAACTTTGTGAATGTGGCAATAGTTTATCTTTACATCAGTTGACACAGACTGTAAACTGGTACTGTAACAGTACAATATATTATTTTATTTCATTTACATTTTTTATTGAAACTCAATTAAAAACTTTAATTAAAAGTTTAGACGTGGCACGAGAAGCATGGCGGACGAACTGGTGGATGTACCCGAGGCGAGTCTACGCAACCTGGTGGCGCAGAAGTCGCTGCAGTGGATCTTCGTGGGAGGGAAGGGCGGCGTGGGTAAGACCACCACGTCCTGCTGCCTGGCCATCCAGTTGGCAGCGCAGCGCGAGAAGGTTCTCATCGTGTCTACAGATCCGGCGCACAACCTGAGGTGCTCTCTTTGTTCTACTTCCCACTCTACCTCCACAATTCCTTACCGTTAGTATACTGCAGTGACGCGTTCGGACAGAAGTTCACGCGCGAGCCGACGCCAGTCAATGGATTCTCCAACCTGGCAGTCATGGAGATCGATCCCAACGTCGACGTACGTCACTCTTATCTACTCGTTCTACCTTGTTCTACGTATTAAAACACTTATGCCGTCAATAGCTGGAGGAGATGAACGCTGACGGCGTGCAGGACAACTCGGGTATGGCCTCGTTCATGAAGGACCTGACCAACTCCATCCCCGGCATCGACGAGGCTATGAGCTTCGCCGAGCTCATGAAGCAGGTGCAGAACATGGACTACTCGGTCATCGTGTTCGACACGGCCCCCACGGGCCACACGCTGCGTCTGCTGAGCTTCCCTACGGCGCTGGACAAGGCGTTTGACAAGATCCTGTCGCTCAAGAACCAGTTCTCGGGCATGTTCTCCCAGGTCTCGGCGCTGCTGGGTGGGGCTCTACCTTCGCAGGAGATGCTGCTGGGCAAGCTGGAGCAGACCCGCGAGGTCATCCAGAAGGTGAACGCCCAGTTCAAGGACCCGGAGCGCACTACCTTCGTGTGCGTGTGCATCCCCGAGTTCTTGTCGCTGTACGAGACCGAGCGGCTCGTGCAGGAGCTCACGAAGTACGAGATCGACGTGCACAACGTCGTGGTGAACCAGGTGCTCTACCCTGAAGAGGGTTCGTCGTGCAAGAGCTGTAGTGCCCGCCAGAAGATGCAGCAGAAGTACATCGACCAGATCTACGACCTGTACGAGGATTTCCACGTCGTCGAGATGCCGCTGCTGACCGAGGAGGTGCGTGGCGTGCCGTCGCTCAAGGCGTTCTCGGAGAACCTGCTGGCACCGTATGAGCCCAGTCAGTAACGATACGATACACGAACGGGAGGAAGGGAGCAGAGTTCCAGCACGTTTACAGTAGATCTTGACCCTATTCATCGCTGCTGTCACTGTAGTCTGCCACCAAGGCTACAGGTTTGGCGGGCACTTTGGCCTTCACTTTCTTCTTCTTTGCAGCAACCGTAGTTTTCTTCTTCACCGTAACTGCCAGTTTCATCGGAGGTGCAGCTGCTGTGTCCTGCTTCTTGTCGTCTCTCTCATCAGCCACTGGTCTCTTGAGTGTGTTCTGCTTCTGCTGCTTCTCTTCAAACACGCGATGTGCCTCCTGTCGATCCTCCTCCAGCTGCTTCTCCTGCTGCTCCTTGCTCATTTTGCCTACATCTGCATGTTGCTGTAACAGTTTGTCCGTGTCCACCTTGGCGTGACGTTGGTTGATGGCCTTGATCTCGTCCAGAGCGTCTAGAATGTCCATCTCCCTCTTGGAGTCCAGCGTGCGGTTCTCCAGCGTCTTCATGGCGTCTCCTTTCTCCTCTTCAGTCCGTTGGGCTAGAGCCGCTTCCTCCTGCTCTTCGGTCTCCCTCCAGGGCTCAAAATTACGCTGACAGCCATGTTCAGCCACGTAGTCGCCGCGCTTGGGGTCTGTTTTGAAGGTTATTTCGGACGAGCAAGTGATGCACTTGATGTAGAAGCGGTAGATGCGGATTCCGTGGTAATTCTCCTCTAAAACCTCCTCCTTTCGCGAGTTAAACTTCTTTCCCCTGTACATGTACTCGCCGCAGGTCGCGCACTGGATGGAGAAGGGCAGCATCATGCGCACTTCGATCTGCTCATTCTTAGGCTTCTTACGCCGTGGCACCAACGACGGATCGAAGTCCGGAGGGAAGTACTTGTTCAGCACCTTGCGCTCGCCCATTAGTTTCTTTTTGGCTTGATTTGCGTCTAAACTAATTCGTAGTCTTAAAACGCAGTAAATTTTACAAACCTCGATTTAGCACTCCAATGTTAAAAACGGGGTGCTAAAATGAGGCTTTGCAGCCACAGACTCGTATTGACCCTACATTTGCCAAGATGATGTCGGCTCTAATGCGCTCGGTCCGCCTCCCTACGGCTATGCTGGGCCAGCAGCAGCGCTCACTGTGGGCGAAGGTGCGCGACGGCCAAGACGCGGCTCGCGTGGCCAGTCGCATGCAGACGATCCTGGCGGAGGACGGAACGCTCAAGACGCTGGCGCTCAAGCGGTTCCACGAGAAGAAGTGGCAGAAGCGCAAACGCAAAGCCGAGGAGCAGACCATCCGCCGCGCCAACCGCCGCGTGGGCTCCATGATCGACTTTATTCTGCGTCGCAAGAGATCGTACGCTCTTTTTAGGACTGCTGGTAGTGAATATGAACAGGATGGAACTGACTGGTGATGGATGTGTGTGGCTTTGCAGGGGACACTAAGCTGGAGAGCGAGAAAGAGCTGCGTCGATCTACGACATTCAAATTAGAAGAGCAGAGAGAAGCAGAGCTGAAGCTGAGCAGAATATAGTGAACGCTGATAGTGAGCATGGATGACGGTGGCTCTTCAATTCTCTGTTGCTACAGGTTATTGACCAGGCGAAACAGGAACAAGAAGGACACAGGCCGAAGGGTTTATAAAAGACGTGGCTGTATTGGCCCGAGATATGTGGAAGAGTGGGCGTAGGCTGCTACGCTCGTCGGATTTAGGCGAGCCACGTCTTGATGTCAGCAATCTGCTTCTGCACGGCGCTCTTGCTGGTGCCGCCCGTGACGTTCTTGCGCTCGACGCTGACGTCGAAGTTCCAGACCTCCAGCACGTCCTGCTCGAACTTGGGGTGCAGCGTCGACAGCTCCTCGAACGTGAGCGCGCTCAGCGGCTTGTTCTTGTCTTCAGCCAGACGCACGGCCGCGCCGGCGACGTGGTGGGTCTCACGGAAGGGGACGCCCTTGCGCACCAGGTACTCGGCCAGGTCCGTGGCCAGCATCTCCGTCACGAGGAAGCTGCGCATCTTGTCGCCGTGCGGGGTCATGGTGGCCAGCACGCCCGTGGCGATCTGTAGGCAGTCCTGGATGGTGTCCACAACGTCGAACAGCGCCGTCTTGTCCTCCTGCAGGTCCTTGTTGTACGAGCGCGGCAGGCCCTTGAGCGTGACGAGGAAGCCATTGAGACGGCCGATGACCGTGCCGCTCTTGCCGCGGAGCAGCTCGAGCGCGTCCGGGTTCTTCTTCTGGGGCATGAGCGAGCTGCCCGTGCTGTAGGCGTCGGCCATGGTCACGAACTTGAGCGTGTTGTAGATGATCAGGTCCTCCGACATCTGCGACAGGTGCACCATGAGCATCGAAGCCCAGAAGAGGAACTCGGCGATGAAGTCGCGGTCGCACACGCCGTCCAGACTGTTGGGCGTGACGTTCGCGAAGCCCAGCGACTTGGCCAGCGCCTCACGGTCCAGACCGAACGAGTTGCCGGCCAGCGCACCGTTGCCCAGCGGCATGTAGTCCACGCGCTTGGTAAGATCCGTCAGGCGGTCCGCGTCTCTCAATAGAGCGGCGCCGTGGCTCAACACCCAGTGCGAGAAGCGCAACGGCTGCGCCGGCTGCAGGTGCGTGAAGCCGGGCATGAGCAGGTCGATGTTGTGCTCAGCCAGCTGATTGGCCGTGCCGATGAGCTCCTTCAACCCGTCCTGGATGCCCACAATGGTGCGCTTCAAGTACAGACGCACGTCCGTGGCCACCTGGTCGTTACGGCTGCGGCCCGTGTGCAGTTTGCCGCCCACGGCGCCAATAAGCTCCGTCAGACGGCGCTCGTTGGCCGTGTGGATGTCCTCGTCGCCGTCCTTAGGCTGGAAGCTGCCGTTGGCCCACTCCTCACCCACTTGGTCCAAACCGGCCACGATCTGGTCCGCCTCGGTGGTCGTCAACACGCCGCTACGCTCCAGCGCGCGCGCGTAGGCCTGGCTGCCGTCCAAGTCCACGCGCCACATGCGCTTGTCCACGGTCAGCGACTCGTTGAACTTGTTCATGACGGGGTCCACGTTGCCGCGGAAGCGGCCGCCCCAGAGCTTCTTGGCTTCCTTCGGTGCGTCGGTCATTAGCGTTTAAGTACTTTTAGTTGTTTGGTCTTCACTTAATTTGAGATCTGACGCACGAGTGGCTTTGGATCTCTGCGCCCCATCATGAGATCCAGTACAGTGCTTAGTATCTTAAAAAAAGTCCTTGTGGATCTGTTACTTAGTTGAAGATCAATAGAGGTGTGGCATATGACACAAATAAATGTAGAAAACTTTTTCTTGCGGACGAGATGCTTCAAAAGCGCTAATCAAAAAGATTAGAGAAGAGAGATTGGGGGAAAGTTTTCGAGTACTACGAATTAGATTAAATATGCACGAGTTAAGACAAAACCTACGCGTTTTTACCTAACTTGATTCGATGGCCGAGCACGACAAGAAGACGTCCTGGGATGACCAAGCCGTATGGGAGGCCTCGGGCTTCCTGCGCTTTCTGGGTGACCACGACGTGGATACGAAGGACCTTCTGAACCCGTCGTTAAGTGGAGACTCGCTGCGTTTCTTCCGGTGCGGAGATAAATCCGCCTGAAGTTGTGTATCAATCTATGCCAAAAACTCACAAATGCCTTCGTTTCAACATGTTCCTCCGTCTTTAGACTCAAGAAACAAGCTGGAAACAATAACCACAAGGTTGGAGACCCTCGACTACAGCAAATAGCCGCCAATTTATCCCTAGAAGCAGAGGAAAACGAGTCAGGAGCTCCCTGCGACTTTCAACCAAAGCCTGTCGACTGGCTTCCAGGCTTCTATTCATTGCCAATGACCGCTCCATTGGCTCGAATGGATCTCTACAAGACTGGACAGGTCTACGGTATCGACATTTCATCAGGATACGCAGTCACTTTGTTGGAAATCCAGCCAGGAGAGCACGTGCTGGACTTGTGCTGCGCTCCAGGCGCTAAACTGACCATGATCGCCGACCTCCTGGAGCTCCGAGGCAGCGTGACAGGCGTGGACTTCTCTCGCTCGAGACTGGGGGCTTGCAAGCAATTGGTACACAAGTACCAGCTCTTCCAGCCCGAAAGCGAAGCCGGAGACAAGAGCTGGAGGTGCAGACTCTTCCATGCGGACGGGAGGACGTTCAACATCGGACCGAAGACGGAGTGCGCGCACATCGACGGCATGGAGACGCTGCTCGACACGCAGGAGATTGCAGCTCGAGCACCGAAAGACCGTATGCGGAAGCGCAAGAACAAAAGCGCCCGTGCTCGAGACGCCAAGCGCCAGAAGCTGCTGGTTCTGGACTCGGCTCTGTACGATAAAGTGCTGGTGGATGCCGAATGTACGCACGACGGGTCTATTCGTCACCTCCAGCGGCTGGATACGGCTGGAAAATGGGACGATTACGTCCGTGACCACTTGAATTCCAGCGAGGTAGAACGGATTCTGAAGCTGCAGCACGGACTCATTCGGAACGGCTTCAGCTTACTGAGACCCGGAGGAACGATGATCTACAGCACGTGCAGTTTATCCGTGAAGCAGAACGAAGACATTGTGACGGAGTTTCTCAAGGACGAACCACTCGCTACACTAGATCCGATCGTCAACGGTGAGGACGTTCCCTGCAAGGTAAAACTTACGAGTCCCAATTATTCTCGACGCCTTCTGTTTAAATGACCAAAGTGACGTGAATTTTACAGATAGGTAAAGTGCCAGGTACACTCCGATTTACACCGTCGCAAAACACCAGTGGCCTCTTCATCGCCCGGATTCGCAAAGCAGAAGCCCAACCACAAGAGGAAAAGAGGAGCCCCCAGTAGTTTCCTGGTATGACAAAATGTACGTTTCATTCATCACGGATCGTACCAGGAACGGAATCACTCCAAGGATCCGTCTTCCCTCGGACTGGAGCATTGGTATAGTCGTTTTCAGTATGCGATGGGGTCGAGCGCTGTCCAAACGCTCCTCGTCTGGTTTTCCGTCGTTGTTCGCGAGTCGGAAGCCCCACACCCGACAGTAAAACTGCCGAACTGAGACGTCGAATTTGATGTCGCCCAGTTGACGAATGTCTGCGGAAACTGCTGAGTCTACTGGATGGCAAGCGTAAGCTGGCGATTCGGCGTCTAAGACCGGGAAATGTGTCGAATGGACAGAAGTATTCGAGAGAACCACGCATCGTACTTAACTCCTCTTCACGTGGATCTCCCACCGGCTCATTCGGATCGTCTGAGGGTTTTGGCGGGTAAAACCACATCCAGAAATGCGAAATCGCTCCTTGAAAGACGTTCCAAGCGTGCCGCTGCATCCAGAAGAACATGATGAAGAGCCGATTGACCAGAATGCTCTTGGTGTTGAAGACAGTGACGTTTCCCCCTAAATGGAGCTGGAGCAGGTCTCGACCTTGAAGCCCACTGACGTCCGTAGGAAGAAAGACACTCGCGTACGCCACAGCCAACATCAGAGCCCACAAGAGCCACAACACCGGAACGACCTGCACCTTGGAGAACTTGAGCTGCCGTCGTACAGGAGGCGTCACCGCGTCCAGTAGCTGCACCCAAACGAACCAGAGGAAGGCGCTAAGTACCGCCCAACAACGGTAGTCCCAGCTCAACATATCCGCCACACACAGACACGCCACTGAACAGTGCATCATTGAGAAGACGAAGCCGAAGTTGTGGAGTAACAAGGCGCGCAGCAAATCTCGTTGACTGGCGCACGCGAAGATGAAGACGAAGGCCACACTGAGTACAAACCCTAACGCTGGGATCACGTAGTCTCCGTCCGATTGCTCTTCACCGGAGGGGAGAGTTAACGTTGCGATGGTAAATGCGAGTCCAGCAGCTCCAGTCGCGTAAATACCGAGCAGTTTGAGCGTGCAGAAGCGTCCGGCAGCAGCTACTGGCCATGATTTCAACGCTGTATTTCGTACGTCGATAGCGCTAAGTCGCAGCGCCACGAGCGTAATTTGCTGGTGATGCTGCGCTGTGTTGTGGGCGCCTGCAATGGACATCTCCGGCGCTGAAATGCCCAATTGTTTGTGTAAAACGTGGCTCCTTGTGCTCATTTCGAGGCCAAGACTGGCCGTTCGGGAGTACCGCACAGGACGCAGCACCAATTGAGCCTTGTACAGTTGACAGCGCACCAGTTTCGAGCCTGCGCTGCGTGCAGAGAAGAGTTTTCGCTTGGTATAAAGCACTCGCGTGATGAAGGGGATTAAAGTGGCCAAAGCGTTCTCGAAAAGCCCCAACAACGGGAACGTGACGTCATCCGCAGCAGAAGCCAAGGGGATCACCGTATCCAGTCGATTTTCATCCACATCAACGCCTTGAAGGAAGACAAGACCACCAATGGCCAGTAGAACCAGCAACAAGAAGATGTTGCTGCGTACAGCGATCACGAACGTGCGGAAGTTGGCGTCCATGGAGATCGTGAGCTGTAGATTAAGCCAGAGAGGGATTAAACTCACGACTCGCAGTGGATCGGCCAGGAAGAAGGCGAGCAACAGCCACGTGACCAAATTAGCAACCGAGAAGAACCAGAACTCGTAGTAGCGAGTCAGTAAACGCAGCACGTCGAGACTTGCGGTGGCCATGGAGCTCATCAAGGGCGTTAAACACAGAGCTGCAGAGATGGGGCCTACTATCTGGCCGATATCTCGTGGACTGGCCACTACAACCAGCGCGAGAAGAGTCCCAATAATGAGAGCCAAGTGCATGAGATCGAAATGTTTCTTCATCCACCGCAGGAACTTTAAATTTCGGTCTGGCCCAAGCCATCGATGCGACAGCGTGCGGCGTAAATCGACCATAGGGAGCGGCCGCGTGGCTTCGAAGCGGTACAAATACGCCGCGTTCTCCTGGCACTCCGACCGCCGTCTTGGTCGAAGGAACTTCTCGTCCGGCGTCGTGTGGCGTCGAGGGATCGGGACAATGCGGACCACTGCCATCCCTAAGAGTTATCAAGACAAATTGGATCGATGGTAAAAATTTATGAGGACTATTTTTAGACAGGAAAACTTAGTCTAGCAAAGAAAAAAAAAGTTTAAAAATAGAAGAAAAAGAACTTTCTCCTATGTCTTTGATTATTATTATTTTTTAGAAATATTTAAAACTACTAATGCAGAGGAACCACAGCAACAGGACGGAACTGCTTCCAACCGAACCGTCTTGAGGGTTTTGTCTTCAATCCTGATACTACTGGCAGAGGCTCTGAAAACGTGAGGAACGGACTGGAATACTCGACGCCTCTGCAGATAAAAATCAGTTGATTCGGGTCACAGAACGCCAACTCGAACAGCAGTCGAGCGTTCCACCCTACGAGAGTTACGGTGCGCTGCACTGCAAAAGCTTCCGTGGACTCGTGGTACGTCCCAAGCTCCGGCAAAGTGAGAGTGAAGAGGACGCGCGGCTTAAAGGTCGTACGATCACCGAAGACGAGGCACACAGCGGAACTACCAGCGATCAGTAGAACCACTAGAATTGCCAGTAGAGCGAATTGACGAAGATACAGCTGGTGCGTGACACTGGGCGTGAGTGCATCGAGCATTACGATACAAAGGAACCACAGCCACCACGCCACAACCGCCAGAATAGAAGACATTTTCCATTGAAGAAGATCCATCAGGCACAGTGCTAACGCGGTGGCTTGGAAGGTGGAAAACAGCACGTCAAAGTTTCCGAGAAGCAGTCGTAGCAGATCTTTTTGGGCCAAAGCTACTGTCGCCAAGGTGGACACAAATGACAGTACGAATGCGGCAACTGCTGGCGCTTGAAAGTGTTCCGAACGGCTTAGTAGTAAACCCCAAGCAGTAGCAGTCGTGCCGAGCCCAAGTAGGAAGAAGACGTACAGTAGACGCTGCATTCGAGAACTGATCAACCTCTCCAATAAATGTTGAGATAGTAAAATATCTCGGGAATCCACGATAAAAGACCCATGATATCCGAGCCGTAGTTGCTGTTTCGACGACGCTGTGGCCGCTTTTTTCCGGACAAAATTCGTCAATCGAAGTCGGTGCTTATTTCTCAGTGGAGCCAAGCGCGTTCGAGCTCGTATGACTACACAGGAGATGATATGGCGATCTCCTCCTATGCTACTAGCTACTCGAGTCTGGACACATCGTCGTCGTCGATGAACCTTAGCGTACGCCTTCTTAAACATGAAGATAATGAGCGTGGAAGCCGAGAAAATGACAATTTGTCTCCAGTGCAGCGTCACAGATCCGATAGTAAAAGATGGGTACATCGAGTCGACAATGAGGCGGTAGGAGCAGCAAAACACCAGCGCCAGCATGGACGGACCGGCCATGACGATAGACTTTACTGTGGTTTGATACGTCCTGTAATTGGCGTCGATGGATATGATATTCTGCGAGTTCAGCCAGAAACTGATACACACCGCAGCTCGGAAATCGCCAAACATTAACGCGATCCCCACCCAGTTGACGACGTTGAGTATAGACACGAACCAGAACTCGTAGTTTCGACTCAATAACACGAGGATTTCAACCGAGAAGAAGAGCGAGAACGTTAGTGGCGGGAGTAGCGAAATGGCTCCAAGCAGTGGGATCCACGGCCGCGTCATCTTTGCAGGTAGGAAAAGGGTGGAGCCGAACACGAGAATGTTGGCTCGGTTGATGCGAACGAGCACTGGAACCAACTTGTGCATGGCTGCTATTACCTTCTGATACCTTGGTTCGCATAGAATTGATGATAATAGAGTCTTGGAGATGGCAATAACGGGAAGAGGATGAGCCAGCTGCAACTCGTACTTCCATCTGGAGTCTGCGTCTCCACTACAAGTAGCATCAGCTCGCGTTGGGCCTTGGATTGACGCATCTAGAGAGCATGCACTCTTCATCAGCCCTAACTACACGTACCAGTCTAAACATGTCTGGAGACTTGCCAGAAATAAGCAAGTTCATTAGCGCCTTCTATTTGAGCTGGTTAATTATTTACCTATACCGGTAGAACCAGAAATAAGCAAGTTGAAGTGGTGTACCACAATAGAGGTACCACACATTAGCGAGCGTCGACCGATGAGGAAATGTAAAGACCGAGGTGGGGTTGGTCACCAAACACATCAGTAATTCTTTTCCCATCTGGATTCTCAGAGCAACTAGATAACTTGCAATGATGTTATTCAAGCATGATAATACAATACTCTCTCTCAATATAACAGATTATATTTCTATCGTGATTAGAGAGGGATTTAATATAGCAGCTCTAAGTACTTAATATATATAGAGGGCAGTCTATGTTGTCTAACAGATATAGAAGGGAAGTCAAACTTTACGATGGCCTTACCAATAGGGAGCACTGTACTATCGTAGCATTGTCGAGAAGGATCCCATTTGTAGATCTTGCCTTGCTACTTGCACCGTACCGGCAGTGATAACAAGGCAAGATCTACAAGCATTACGTGTGCTAAACATACAGACGCCTTTCATTTACGAATTTACCTTCGACAGACCACAGCCCGACAATGGCGAAGTTCGTTTTCTACGCTCTGGCGCTGGTGTTGCTAGTGGCGAGCAGCGCTAGCGCTCACACTCAACTCGATTTCGGCAAGCTGGCGACGGATATCAAGAACTACGTGACAGACAACACTACCGAGGCCCCTGCGACGGAAAACAGGCCTCTCCATCCGCTCCTGTCTGGTACCGTATTTGGCGCGACCGACGGCGCCGGGGATAAAATTCGGGATGCAGTTCAACCTGGTGAAAAAGTGAGGGGCGTCACGATCCGCACCGGCGAGCGCGTCAATGGCGTTAGCATCATTCATCAAGACTTGTTCGGGAAACCTGAAACGCTAAGCAACGACAGAGGCAGTGGTGGGGAGCCACAGACACTTTGGCTCGGCTCTGGGGAGTACTTCACGACCATCGAGGCGCATACGGGCGAGAAGGACGGCCGCAAGTCCATCTTTTTCATCAAACTTACCTCCAATTTGGGCAACTCGATCTCTGGTGGAACTCCCACGAGCGATATTGGCACTGAGACCGCTCAGGAAGGGTACCAGCTTGGTGGCTTCGTCGGCGGCATTGGGGACGAAATCGAATCAATTGGTGCCATTTGGGCAACTCTTAAAGCTTAGACGTCAGAGGCAAACATGACCAAGAGAATGCATAATGGCTCTTAACGCAAGTAAAACCTGACTTCAACAATCTAGTTACAGAAGTCAAAAATTGTGAACAAATCGAAACAAAAAAATATTGCTTTTGTCTACATGTAGTAGACAACTCCTAAGCTGTTCGATTCGGTGCTTACAGTGGAGGACCCTACTCGTTGGAAACCTCCACAATGATCTTCCCTTGAGCTCGGTTCGACATCTGCAGCTTGATGGCGTCCATCACCTTCTCGAACGGGTACACCGAGTCAATAACGGGCTTCACCTGTCCAGCCTCGACCAGTTTCGTTAGGCTCAGTAGGTCTTCCGGTGTCGGGTGCAAGGCGAGCTGGTGGAACGTCGCTCCGATGGCAGACTCCACAGGTTTCGGACCCATCCCGATGGTCACGAACTTGCCATTGAACTTCAGCACCTTTTGGGCATCTGAAGCCCAAGACTCGGGCTCTACCCCGCAGTCGTAGATGAGATCCACCGAGTGCTCTGCGAGAATGGAACCCCACTTCTCGGTCGTATACTGGACGACTTGGTCCACCCCAAGAGACCTAACGAGCTCGAGGTTGCGTGGGCTGGCAGTGGTGATAACTTCCGCGCCCAAAGCCTTGGCGATCTGGACGGCGAACTGCCCCGTGGCGCTGCCACCGCCCAGAACGAGCACACGCTGGCCTGCCTGAAGCTGCCCGAGCTTAGTAAGCGCCTGGAAACTCGTAAGACCTGCCACTGGCACGCCTGCTGCTTCATTGAACGTCAAGTTGCTCGGCTTTTGCGCCAAATACTTGGCGTCGATTACCAAGTACTCGCCGAAGCTCCCGCCGGCGGTTCTGTCGGGCGTTCCGTACACGGCGTCGCCAGCTTTAAGACCCCGAACGTCCCCACTTCCAACCTCAGCCACGATGCCGGCCGTGTCAAAGCCCATGCCGAAGGGGTTATCGGCAGTTGGGGCGGTCGGTAGGAAGGCAGCTCCATACCGAAGCAGCTTGTAGTCGAGAGGGTTAACGGCTGCACTGACGACCTTGACGCGCACTTGGGTGGGCTTCAGAGGCGTCTGACGGACTTCCGTGTTGAGTTTCGCTTCCATGAGCACGTCGCCGAAGTTGGCGAATTGGTAGGCCTTGAACGTCGTGGGGATGTTAACCATTGCTGCTTGCTGGAGGGGGGGGGGGGCTTGTTGTCGATGGGGGAAATTGTAAAATGAGGAAGCTGGAATAGCCTTGAAGAGCGCATACACGAGCATTATGAACATGTTTTTATTAATCCCTACTTAGTAAAAGTGATTGATCATCCGCATTCGGCAGTACAAGTTGTAGGCAAGAAGTTATATAGCACAACCAGAGAAGGCATAATCAACGACTGCGAAGCCAGGTTGATGCCAAATTCTTCAAGCACTCCTTGAGACGGCCATTACTTGATATTTGGTGACAAGCCGAGCAGCGGGTTCAGTTCCAGTCAGGGTTTTGAGAGAAACGCAAGAATTAATTCAGAACAAAAACGGACAAGATCACACACAGAATCGACTACATGTATCGATAAGGCAAAGCCTCCAGCGATACCAGGACTCTATAGTTTAATAACACAAATAGAGGACCTCTTTTTAATACTTCAAGCATCATTATTAGGTTGTTAAAAGAAGGGATTGAAATCTTCAAGTGAGACTTCTTGTAGCTTGAGCGGTTGATGTAACAGGGACTGAGAACGTCACATACGGGCTGAAGAACTCGACCTGTCGGTGGATAAACAGCAAGTGGTCGGGACTCGCGAGCTCTATCAACAGTCGAGGGAACCAGCCAACGATGGTTACGGTGCGTTGGATCGCCAAACCGGAAGTGTGTAGCTCAAAGCCCGTCCCACTGAGCCTCACACTCCACAGCAAACGGGAGGAAAAGACCTCATCGCTCCCTCCAACAATTAACTCCATCGCACACCCAGTAGCAACTGCAAGCATCACGATAACTGCAGGCAGGCCGAAGTGCTTGCGGATGTTCAGCTGCTGCGTCAGACTTGGAGTTAAAGCGTCGAGCACCAGTAAACAGTGGAACCAGAGCCACCACGCCATAACCGCGAGGTTTGAGGCTGCTCTCCAACGCAGTAGGTCCAGTAAGAACAGTGCAAGTGCAGTACCCTGGAATGTTGAGAAAAGAACGTCGAAATTCCAAGCTACCAACCGCAATAAGTCTCTTTGAGCGAGGGAGAAGACCACGAACATAAATATCAGTGAACTTACACCGGCGATGGCAGCCACAACCAGTTTAATCGGATCGTTGACGTTTTGCTGGTTGTACAGGATCATTAGCCAGACAATCGCAGTGGAACTGAGGCCCACAACCCCCGTAAGGTAGATTAACCCTTGTGCGTAGGGCGCTTCCACCCACTTGAGTAACTTTTCAGACAGCACGACGTTCCTGCCATCAACAATGAGCGGGTCGTAAGGAGAAAACTTTAACTTTTGAGTGGTGGTCAAGGCCGCTACGGGTCGAGGTCTTGGAGCCAACGCCAGGAGGTTTCTCACAGTGGAAGCAGTGAATTGCAATTGTCCCAGGCTGCTTTTAGGCCCACAGCGCTTCAGTTTAAGACGAGTGTGTAAACCAACGCAAGGAATGGTGTGTAAACCTTGGGCTGAGTCAGGATCCGCCTCTCGATCACGAAGACGGAGACGTAGCCAGCGGTTCTTCGTGTACGCCTTCTTGACTACAAATACAGACAAAGTGGACGACGACCTGGCGTGACGGGAGCGCCAATCGCCCAATTTTGATGACGGGGTAACTCGAGTCGGCCACTAAATTGTACGAACAGCAGACTACCAGTAAAAACAAGAACGGGCCACTGATAATGATCAACTTGACTGCAGTAGGGAACGTGCGGTAGTTGGAGTCAATTAGCACCACGCTCTGCGAGCTGAGCCAGAAGCCGAAGCACGAAATCGCTCGGATATCCCCGAAAATCACACTCAGCCCCAGCCAATTGAGCGCGTTGAGAGTAGTAACGAACCAGAACTCGTAGTGGTGAGCCAGTAATACCAGCACGTCGAGCGAGAAGAAGGCGACAAAAACCACTGGAGGCAGCACAATGGCCGCGACCATGAGCGGAATCCCTAGTACGATGAATTTGACCGGGACGAAGAGGAAACAGCCGAAAAAAAAGCAAACTTACGCGGAAATGCGTCACTAGAAAGGAGTTCAAGTGTCGGTGCATGATCGAAATCAGTTTCTCGTGCAGAGCAGACGGCAGTAACGTCGACACCAATGTCTTGTTCAGGTCAAAAGTGGGCAGAGGTTGAGCCAGCTCCAGTTCGTACAAATGTTCAGATATCGGGTCCTGACTGCGAATTCTGGAACCTGTTCGCTCAAATGGACCAGTGAGAGTGTTGGTGTCTACAGCCTCTTGCTGCTTTGCGTCGCATTGCGCGGGAACGATGCGCATTTGGACCGCACGAGGAGGACACAGTACGCCAAAATATCTATACATATAGTTGTTGAAGGTGCATGGACAATTTCATTGTATACTGTAAATGTTGCAATAGGATTAAAAATAACATTAGGAATGATGGATGACTACGCAATCGAGCAATTCTCGAAGTTGACAAGATGATGAACATGCGGTCAGCGCTCTCTCGGCCTCTTCGCCGCGCTCTACGAGCTCCACAGCCTCGTTGGATCTCCAGCGTCCAAGTGACGCGTGACACGGGTCTCCCCGACCTCATCATCACCCCCATCGCGGCCCAGGTGCGTCCGTAATAAGTCAAATTCCTCATTTCAACGAAAAAATTAAAACAGTTTTCTTTACAGAAATTAATTGAAGCGGCGGAACGACAGAAGGCCGCCAATTTGATGTTGCGCGTGGCAGTGGAAGGCGGAGGCTGCTCTGGCTTTAAGTACGTGATCGAGTTCGAGAAGGACGCGGCCCCGGACGTGGAGGAAGACGTGGTTTTCGAGCAACATGGAGGCAAAGTGGTCGTGGACAAGGAGTCTCTGGAGCTCATTCGAGGCAGCACCATCGACTTTGAGCAAGAACTGATCCGTAGCGCCTTCGCTGTGATCAACAACCCCAATGCAGTCAGTGGCTGCGGCTGTGGCACGTCCTTCGACCTCAAGGACTAGACAGAAATTGCCAATACAATCGCTATTGTGTTTTTTTTCTCACTCCCAGAGTACCACGACGCCATTCTTATCGCACGAAGCAACGCCCTGGCCATCCGGACGCCATACACAACAAGCTACAGCCCCGTGGTGGCCTGTAGGACCTGGTTTCAACTGCTTTTCGAGCTTCCCAGTGCGCGTATTCCAGATGAAAAGTGTTCCGGAAGCTCCACCTGCAAGAGCGTAGCGACCGTCCGGACTGAGGGAAGCTTGACACCAGTCGAAGCCGCACTGGTAATCCTTGTGCTTCAATTCACGCAGCACGTTGTAAGTGCGAGGATCAATGACTTTGAGCGAATGATCGCGAGAATTCGTGAGCAACTCGTTCCCACCGAAACTGACGGACGTGGTCTGCTCCGTGTGAAGCCCGCGTAGCTCCTGCACACAACGTCGCGTCCTCGTATCCCAGAAGCGGACAGCGCCGTCTTGATGTGCACTCGCAAACTGTACAAAGCCGGCGTCAGCTCCTGAAGGGGCCGCAATGTCGTTGCAACTCGAGACGCAGCTCACAGTCTGTAGACGAACGCCTCGCATGACGTCCCACACACGGAGACTTCGGTCCGAAGAGCCTGTGATCACTTCATGCGGCACAACGGGGGAGAATTCGGCCGCCAACACTTTGCCTTTATGACCTGTAAGCGTCTGCATCACTCGTCCGGTACCCACTCTCCAAACGAAACACTTGCGGTCGCATCCAGTTCCCAGCACCAAAGCTCCATCTTCCGAAGCCCTTACACACAGTAGCGGATGAGCTGTCCCCACTCCTCTATACTCTCCCAAAGCTCTTGGTGGAGACAATGACGCAGCTTCGGCTTCCCACGCTCGAACGGTTCCGTCACTGCTGCCACTGAATAAAATCTTCCCTGAAGTGTTAAAACAAACCGAATTCACCTCAGTGGCATGAGCTCGAATGGAATGAGACACATGTGTGACCAATTTACTCTCTGGTCCGTCTCCTCCAACTCCTTCGTCCTCATTAAGCAGGAGGTGACTCATAGTCTCCGCTGCCTCCTGTGTAGCCATCGCAGCAAGAGCTGGAGATGGCTGCTTCTCCCCGCTGGTCGACTGTAGCCATTCGTGAAGAAGAGCACTTTTCTCGTGAACTTGAGTCTCCAGCTCGTTGTTTCTCTTCCGGAGCTTCTCTGCTTCACCTTCGCTCTGCTCCAATAGAGATCTCTGTCTAGATAGCTCCTCTCTAGCCAGCAAGAGAGCTTCTTCCAATTCTTTCAACGCTTTATCCTTCTCGTGGCTTAGAACTGTCTCTTCATCGAGGCGTTTGGTCACGAGCAGCAGCTGTTGCTCCCATTGTTCTCGTTCCTGTAGCAGCGTCTTGCTCTCACTCACCAGAGCAAGTTGCTGACCTGCATATGTAGCCAATTGCGCGTTCTTATCCGCCAGTTCGCGCTCGAGTCTCTGAATGGCTACAAGATATCTCTGAGCAGTATCGTCTTGCGGAGGGAATTGCTGCGACGCGCTGAGAGACGAAGAGCTCGCCCCCAAGGCAGAGCGGAAGAGAAGCTGCTGGTGAGACGCGATCAGATCTCTGAATGAAGCCACTTCCCGTCGGTTGCGGGCATCCACGAGGCGCAGGGCGTCCGTCGCGAACCATGAAGAAGATGTAGCCATAATAGTGAAAGGAAACTCAAAAACTGATTTTTTTTTCAAATGTACGTGAAGTATACATGTATCAATAGGTAGAATCTATTTTTTTAAGCTTAAATTTTTATAAAAGACTATGCGTTCTTACGATTTTAGATAACTAACTACCTCAGCTTAAACCTGTCCAACGGATAGGCTCTGATGACTCTTGATCAATACTATAGCAGCACATTGCAAAGCAGGCGTTATTGGCTTCCACGTTGTCCACAACCTAATAACGAGAGACTGAATTTGAAAAATCGGTATCCAAGAAGCAAGCTTAAAAACAGACCTTCAAATTCTCATGGTAAAGTTGAAGAAGAATGAATCATTGTCCTCCTATTCCTTACACATACATGTTGTTAATCCAACTTGTTTTGTGGAGCTCAATTCAGTCGGTTCCTGTTCAATGTTCCCGTTCTACTTCTGGCTTAAGCAAGTTGCTGCTGCTTAGTGGGTAGATCTAGTTCAACTTGAGCCTCCAGCCATTCAACCATTTGCCGCTGGTTCCACTTCTTGGCGATTTCCAGAGCGAAACGAGCATACGCCTGGTTCTTTCTTTCGTTGTCTATCGAACTCAGTAGCCACTTGGTGATAGGAAGATGTCCAAATCTCGTTGCAGATTCTAGGGTCTCGTCGAAGTGCCCTTGTACCCATTTGCATGCAGCCACTGGACCACATCAAGGTGGCCGTTTGCCGCTGCATAACCATTGGCTTCCACCGAGCAGCCTTCGCTTCGATTCTCGTGCAGCCACTTTACAACATCCAGATGTCCACTGGAGGCAGCGTAGGTCATCGCATCGGTCGTGCATCC
>LGSM01000308.1:0-38162 GCA_001314345.1 Phytophthora multivora
GAAGGTTCACTCTCCATGCCTCCTGTGGTGATATTTAGCAGCATCACCGCTGCAAACCGATAGCCTAGTAAATCAAAACATGAAGTAATAATGAAAACAAAAATGTCTCCGAGTGGTTGCCTTCGAATTCTGCGCCGTTAGCAATTTGCCGGTGGTGCTTGGTTGAAAGATAGGAATGCAAAAATGTAGTAAGCGCTGAAGTCACTACTCTACTAAGCTCTTGATTCCTGTTTACTGAGAGTTGATCGTTATCCACTAGGTGCTTATGCGCCGATGGAGCTGAGCTGGTTCAAGAATGCTTCGGGATTCAGCAGCTCCGTGCAGCCGTACCAAATCGACCGTGGTGGCTGCTGTCCTTTAGCGTAAGCCAATAGGTTCTGATACTCGTTGTAGTTGCCGCCACCAATCATAAATACCATCACCTGGCGGAAAGGAGATCGCTGTCGGGGCACGATGCCGTTGGCCTTAATCTGCGCATATATACGAGGCACGTCATTACCCACTTACGTTATTGGTCGTTCATTGACCTTCAATCTTACCTTCGGATCCAAATACAAGAAGCTTTCGTCCTCTGTGTTCGGCTTCATTTCGCAAATGGCGTCTGTGACTCGAGTGACGTGCAGCTTCTTGTTTTCGGGTAAGAAATTCCTGAAGCTCGCAGCCGCTTGAGCAAGGAAGCCTTGAGCCAGACCCTTGAACTTGCTGACACCACCATCCGGTCCGGCACCGCTCTCAGACTGCAGGCTAGCTCCAACACTGGCACGTCGTTGGAAAGCTGAATGCTTTCGGAGGAACTTCCACGCCTTCATGTACGCTTCCGGTTGTTCCGACGCCGTAGCACATTGCTGATACGCGTTCTCGAATTCAGTCATTTCTGCTCCGCTAGCACCACTCGACAGGAAGTAGATCATCAGCAAACGCATTTTATCTGCTAGAGTCCCCATTTCCGTGTTTGAAAGTAGCTGCAGCACTTCAGCCATGTCAGTATGTGAGCCATCAATGAGCTTCTGCTCCAGCATAGAATAGGACGGGATGTGGCGCTTCGTAACTCCCTCAAATGCGGCGTGGAAGATGTTCGTGTGGACTTCCAGCATTTTCTTCTTTTCCACAAGAGCAGGTAGAGTATCGACAGCGGCCACAAGATCCTTCGTGCCGTTCATCAATGCGTCACTGCCTCCAGTTTGCGCTCTAATCTGCTCCTCCTTCCTCGTAACCTGTTTCATCTCCTCCTCATTGGCATCGATGGCGTCCGGGAACAGACTGCCGGCATGAGTTTCAAAGAATTTGTCACTCGTCACGTCTAAGTCGTACGTGCGCTCTACCGCTCTTCCGTCGACGGCGCCGTCATCCCCACCGGATGTTTTCACTGTCACCTTGACGCGATTCATCTGGATGGAGAGGACATCGTCAACTAGCGCCTGGTACGTCGACGGGTGATACAAGCTCGAAGCGATATCTTCATTGCGATCCATGATGATCAGTACCGGACGCTGAACACATACACCAAGGCATAAAATATTAACTACGAAGTAGAAGATTTACTCCACGAAGTTCAGAAGTACATACCTGGAAGCTGGAGCCGTTCTCGGTGAATACGCCATTCCTCACATTCTGAAAAGCAAGAAAAGTAAATAAACTGATGAGCTGGTTTCACAGAGAGGGAAGCAGACGTACCAGATGATCACGGATCGTTGAGCTAAGTTGCTCTGCTACCATCCTCGACGGTCCATCGTTATTCGGGCAGCGAATGACTGGAACGATCCCGCTCGTAGCAAGCACGGAAAAGAGTCCCTTGACAATGGCGTTCATGGATTGCTCAATCTGCACATCTGCTACATTCGGGTCATTGTATGCTCTGTAGCTCTCGGGGAGGTTCAGCGAGAACAAACTCGGCTCCAGTGATACAAAGTTCGTGTACTGATCGTACACTTTGGCAATCTGCAAAAACAGCGTTAATTCTCCCAATCTCTTACCTTGTTTGCTTCATCTACGTACCATACTAGTACAACCAGCTTCCACTGACGCGCGAGCTAAATACTCGAGTGATTCGCGACTTAACGGGTAGGCAAAGTTGAGGTGCGCCGAGCTGTAAAGCTCCTTAGAACAGTCCGATACAATACGTTCCAAATTCTCGCGCGTGGGTTCCACAAAGTAAATAGCTGGGACGTCAGGAATAGCGTCACGCTCCGTGTCCAACAGCATGTGCAGCGTCACTCCCTTCTTGCGCAGCTCGTGCAGTTTGAGAATAGGCGAGATGATGTCGCGGCAGAATCTGTCATAGATTAGGACTTTCCATTGGTCGCCCCAGCGATCACTACAGCAGAGCAGCACCGTTAATGCACCTTACTTGGTTGATAATGTGGAGCATTGATACGTACAGTGAATCCTGTGACGTATCAACGGCGGTCTCCGAGTTAAAGTCCAGCATACGGAGCAGGTTCTCTATAATAGAAAAGCGAGTGTCAGGTCAAATAGCGTGCAGAAGAGGTGAATGCATATAACCGAGGAGCTCCGTACCGCGCTGCTTCTCCTGAAGCGACTGCGCCGCTGCGGGGGTCATCATGGCGGGCTTGAGGACAAGTGTCGATCGATAAGTACCGGTAACGAAGATTTTTGCTGTCCCGACTAAATACGACAGTAAAATCGAACTTAAGCGAGTTTTGACCCATAAAATGACCCATTTTAAATATGCCACATTTTGGTGAAGCAAGCATAAATTTACCATAACATTAACCCTTTGGCCTAAGTGTTCTCTGCACTTCGCTAGGCCTGCGCCATTATATTCTGACGCCTCAAAATCCGACCAACCCATCCAAGATTTCCATGTGCCATCGCCGTGGTCGGAGTGTTTATGTGCAGAGCGACATGGCTGAGCTCAGACGCACGGTTTCCTCCACAGCGGAGACCTTCTTCAAGGTGGTCTCCAGCATCTCCGCCACCTTCGAGTACATGGCGTTCTCTTGATCCGCGGCAGGATTGCTTCCTGTACTGCACTTGCTGGCGGTGGCTGTGTCGATGGCACTCCGGAAGCGCAGCTTGCACGTGCCCTTCGAGTGCTTGAGGAAGCGCATGATTGACGCGAACGCCGTGTTCGCCACCGAAGTGCCGTTGATGTTCACGAGCACGTCACCTTCAGTAAGTGCCTCCACTCCCAGGACGTCGCTACGAGACGCAAAACCCTTTATCCTGGCACCCATATCCTTAACCGCAGGTTCAAGCACGATGCCGAAACGATCGCTTGGGTTCCAAAGCACGGACGTCAATCCTTCGCAGCCGTGATGACCACCGGAGGAGAATGAACTGGAGAACGAGCTGCGGTACGTCGCTGAGCTTGACGACGATGTGTTGTTTACGCGGATGTCTACACTCAGTTGGTGTAGTTGGGAGAGTAGTTCCTTGAGCTGCAAAGAAATAGTGTTGGATTCCATGACGGATGACACCGAAGAGAGCTGCCGGTCGATTGAGCGCGACGAGGTCATCTTCATCAGCATCGGGATATCATCGTCGTCCTCGCTTTGATTCCCGTGGTCGCTGCTGCTGATGCTCGTGACGTCATCCATCGACGAGATAGAGTGCAGCTTGGTGGTGGACTGCAGCACCTGTACGCTGACCTTACGGATGATGTCAATGGTGAAGCTCGGTAGATTGTTCGCGGCTGCCAAATCCACGGGGAAGCGGCCGTTGCCGTCCTTGACCAGCGCTGCCTGCGGGTAGGCGTCCAGCAACGCACTGACAAGCATCCCGCGCGCCTTGGCCTTGATGGCGACATGGAGTGGCAGCATTCCCGAGAGATTTTCCAGTTTGTAGGCGTCAGGAAACGCCCGTGTGAGTGCTGAGATGACGTCGAGACTTACGGACGGCTCTGTGCAGGCCCAGTGCAGCGGCAGCATTCCGAAGTCGTCCTGCGCCTGGGCCAGCGTCGGATTTATCTCCACGAGCCGCAGCGCCTCGTCCCATTCGCCCTGCTCCGCGAGCTCCAATACGCGCTTCCGACTGGCGTTCATCGATATATAGTGCCTACTCACTGGTGCGTGCGACTCTTGTCCTCGTGCACGAAGGAGGAAATCAACTTATGACGAGGTTCAGCACAGCGATAGAATCGCGATCGATAGTCTTGTGGCAAGAAGGGCGGATCAATTTCTGGTCCCACTCTGCTTCAATAAGCCAATAATTTGAGTCGTAATCAGACGTCGAGGATTCCCCAGAGCTCTCGACTCTTTTCATTCTCTGCGCGCTGAAATGGCGCGTTTCGCCGCTGTCCAGACCGTCAGACCGAGGCAGCGTGAAAGGCTCATCAACTACTCGAGCGTCTAGTCGAACATGCTGAGTTTTCCGCGCTCAGCACTGCCGAGCCGGCATTCCATCCCGTCCAGGATTTCGGAGCCTGGGTGAAATTCAGCTGACTACGGGTGGCTTCAGATCTGCGACAGCTACTGATCGTGCCCGTGGTTGACAAGCGGTGAAAGCCATCACGACGTCATCGGCTGTGCTCAGCTGGAAGTTGTGGAGGCTTCGTTATGAGCCACCGTGGAAAGCAGCTCTCGTAGGTGGCTGGCAATGGCAATGGACAGCTACTTTGCACATGTTGAAGCACCATCCATTACGTGACGTTTCTTCTACATGACTTTTTACATTGACATCCTTTTTTACGATGCGTAATTATCTCGGGCTAACGAATCACCGACGAGCAGTGATGACCATTCGTTGGCCAACCCCGCAGCGCCAATTCAGACGTCATTTTCATTTCCGTCGGTGAAGAAGAGAATGCAACTCCTAATATTTGCAACTTGTGCAATGAACGTGTAGTTTGTCCCCTGTTGAGCAAATGATAATTTTCAATCAGCTACTCTGAAAGAGGTTTAGTCGCCTCGCTAAAGGCATGTTAGATAATGGTTTATGATGCTCACAATTCAATGCATATTATACTACGTAGTTGTAGATTTAGCAAAGATAGCGTCCGCGAAGATTGAGGAACCGTACAAGTTGACTTCCAGCGTAATTAACATAAGTGATGACATTAACGACAGACTTTGTTAGAGTCAAGACCCTTCTCCAGCAAAGCCGCTAACACGTATGTCTACAGCCTCGTACTGCGAACAGACTGCAGACTGCCTTTGGGTGGTTTTCAAGTTATCTCCATGTATTTTATGTACACTGAGACTCGCACCCAGTACATTTTGCCAATTCGGCGAATCCCGGTATGTCAACATTGTCTGGTGAGTGGTGTAAACACTGCCAGCACACAGCGGCGGAAGCATATGCATGTGTACTACACGCATCGCCTCCATTACATTGTAGTAATTTACAAGTGTCGGACACATCCAATTTGCCTTTGCCGGCGGGATGGAGCCCCTGCGGGACTTGCGTACCATCGATGGTGATTGCGAGCCGGTAGATGAAATTTTTAGTTCGCTGCGGAAAATTTTTCTTGAGACCTAATCGTCGCTATTCGAATGACAGCGCCTTGCATGAAATCATCGCATTTCATCGCTATGTATAGACAAAGGTTATAAAATATTACTCATATTCAACAAGCAGTGTGGAAGGTGATGGATGATATGCGTCATGAAAGGTTATGAAGTGTAGTGCATTCCAGTTTCTTGCAGAATACGGTACAGACAGCGTATCGTGGAACGTTCCTTCTGCGAAGGCATGGCTACTTTTATCAAAAAACGCGTCGATCGCACTTGCAGTGGCCATGGCCAAAAGCAAAGAAGCTGGGTGGGCA
Source organism: Phytophthora multivora (assembly GCA_001314345.1). Taxonomy (NCBI): domain Eukaryota; phylum Oomycota; class Peronosporomycetes; order Peronosporales; family Peronosporaceae; genus Phytophthora; species Phytophthora multivora. The sequence goes on from LGSM01000308.1 coordinate 5,729, forward strand.
CTGGAACCAAGCGGGGCAAGGAAGGCCGGGTGGCAAACAGGAAGGCAGGCCAGGCAGTGAGCGCTACAATCTAGGTCTTGATCCCCTCAGCAGCCCAACAGGATGAAACGCGAGCGATCCTCAAGCTTCCGATCTCTCCCTTGTCTGAACAGCGGCCGCAGCGTCGCGGTCTGCAGGCCGCACCACGACCATGTAATGGTGTACAAGCGCCTTCGCGGACGCAACGCCTCCTCCTTCAGCAAAGCTACTCTGGCTGGACGCAACGGAACAGGAACAATCGCCAACATTAATCACAACAGCAGCAGCAACACCAGCGTCGTTTGCCAACAGGCGCCAATTACACCCACATCAACAACTGAAGCGCCGGCAGCCACGTTGATGCAGTTCGCCGACTTCTTTGTGGATCCAGCGGCTGTATCGCCTACCGAGGCAGTGAGCCTGGCCGAAGAGATGGCTGCGGACTTCTACAGCGAAGTCTCCATCATGTACGACATGCTTTCGGATATCAAGACGCCTACAGCCGAAGGTCGCGCAGTGGATGAGCTTATGCGTCGCATGCACAGCGTACTGAACGCCAATGACAGCGGAAACACTGCAACAGGAAGTGTCAACCTGCCCACGCAGATCGCCAACACGCGCGGGCTCTATAATGGGCTTATTCGCGTGTTCATCTTCTTGTACCAGCGGTACTACCGCGCTTTCGTTGTGCTGGAGGTGAGCGAGCTGTTGGCCGCGAGTTGGCAGCGTTTACTCGCCTTCGTGGTTGAGTACCGCATCCTGGACGAAGTGTTTGTCCGCAAGGTGTACAACCACGTCGTGCAGATCGTCGGCTCCTCCTAATTAGAACGAGGCGCAGGGGTCTCGCTGCTCTTGAGCCTACGGTAGACTCTTTAACAACTCAGGTCTTCTTCTTTCGTGCTCCAGTGGAAGTCCAGTTTCAGGTGGTCGGAGTCAATGTGCATAGTGCCTCAGGCGGCTGCTCGTCCGCCCACAAGTATAAAATAAAGCTTTGTTATCATTAGTCTGTTCTCCATCGTCGTTGTCTTCGCCACCGTTCCCATCCAGCTACATGTACATAATCTCATTGTTTCCTGTATTATTTTAATGGTGGTGTATGTGTCGAAATGCGTGGAGTGTAGGTCTCGTCAATAAGCCGGTATGCAACTTGCCCTGGTGAAACTGTGTGCCGAATTTCGTCTGCATCGTGTCAGACGTGGCTGTCAATATTTTTTGGTGGCTAATTCTGCCACATACAAATATCAAGTCCTTCCAGGAGTGATGGTCATCTAGTATAGAGCAACTTCACCAGTCCGCATTCCGCGGCATAAGAAGCATGGCGACGATCTGCGGTGCCTTCCGCCAGCTTACGAGCGCATGCGTGTCGGCCGAGTCCCCCACGTCGCTCAAGATTGGTCCTGCCTCGTCGTCATCACGCGAGCTGGCGCTCTTCTCGGCGCCCCGCAGCGCGCCCCTAACACTCTCAGGCCCAGCCACCCGCATCGCACGCAACAGCCGCACGGGAGTCGCAGGCTACACGTCGCTGAACCAGTTCACGCGCTCGGTGGAGAAGATTTCAACGCTGCGGGTACCCAGGCTGCATGCTGGTGAGCGTGTGGGCAGCATGTTCAGTTCCATGGACGCTTTATTGGGCGTGCAGTTGGTGGCGTCGTCACGGCACGACTTCCGTGTCTGTGTCAACTTTGTGCTGCCCGGAAGCGATGCAGAGGCGCTAGGCATCCATCCAGCAGCCTTGGTGGTTGCAATTAACGGCAAATCCATGCGTGGCATGAGGTTGCCGCGCGTACAGGCGGAGATACTACGCGCACTCCGTGCGAACGAGGACAGGAGTGATGGTTCAGTTGTTGGCGTGCCTGATATTGGTGAGTATATCGAGATCGACCTGGCGCAGAAAGAGCACGAGGTGAACGTGGACCGCAACCCGTTCGCACTCACGCAGTTCCCGTCCCCGCAGGGGCAACATCTACCTGGCGTGAAGCAGTTTCGAGACGACCTCGACGTGGAGAAAAGTCGGGAGCCACTGCAGGTTCAGGAACAGAACTCGCCAGGACTGAGCAGGGGAAGATCGAGATCTTTTAAGCACTTCTGGATGTCGGACAGGTCCAGCAAGTCTTGTTATGAGTGCGAGCAGTTGTTCACGTTCTTCCGACGGAGACATCACTGCCGTTCATGCGGACAGATTTTCTGCGCGAACTGCTGTGCAAGGTTGCCACAGTCGTTTGGAGGCAACAAGGTGGACGAGTCCATTGAGAGACTGAGGAAACAACTCGTGTGCCACACTTGTCACAGACAACTACGAGAAGGATTGCAGATGGAGCTTACAGGTGCCAAATTCGAGGAAGACCCGCAAAAGCCGACAAACTTACCACCTGCGCAGACGCTGCTACTGATGCCGCAGCATATCGCTGAAGCAATGGAGCGTTCGACGTCCGATGCGTCTAATTACAAACAGTTGGATAAACCGGAGCTGTTCGACAAAGATGAGATCACTGACGATATGCGTGTGAGTGAGCCACCAGAGAAGTCCAGGCCTCCTGTGCTGTTTAGTATGTTCCCCAAGGTGCAAATCGTTGCTAGCGCGCAGCATTTGGCCCATCAGCCTCATTTGCATGAGCTAACAAAGGAAGTGAAACACACTGGCCACGGGGCCGGTCGCAGACTGAGAACTTACAGCGAGCCGCAGATTTTGTTGGAAGGAAAGGATGCTCATCACGCGTCGCGGAAGCTGAAGCGCTCAAACAGCCAGGCGGATTTAGGAAACCCGAGCAACCATCGCTGGAGCGAAGCTGAGTTCAAGCGTCTCGTTGCGGAGTCAAATGCGCAAGCTCGTCTTGCTGGGGCGTTTCCGCCCACCTCGAATGCCCTGGCAGCGCGACCTAAGGCACTCTCCGCGTCATTTGACACAGCGCAATTTGGAAATGCAGTTCAGTGGAATCCATTCGGCCCAGACAAATTAGCATCGAAGGATATTGGTATCCTTGCCATGGTTGGATTGTCCAAGGATGTTCACGATGAGGTAGATGACCCTCAGTGTGTTGCTAAAAGGGATGCAGCGATGGAACAGATGTCGAAAGACGCTCGTGACCGCATTGAAGAGCGTATATTCCATTTGCTGGACAGCTCTCCGGCAGTGTCACAGTTGTTCATGGTCGAGCAACACCGGTGGATGCAAATTATTAGCTTTTTTGCCCATCGGGCTGCACTTACTGTCTCGTGCGAGCCTGATAAAGGTGATTTGCTGGACATTATGCAATATGTCCGTGTCCAAAGCTTAGATGGGGGCCGCGTGCAAGACAGTTTTTTCATCGACGGTGTCCTCGTACACAAAAGTCTAGCCCGAAAAGGAATGAGAAGCGACATTCTGAACCCGCGCATTCTGTTGATCGCCTCGGCATTAGACTACCAACGCAAGAAGGAGACCATATCATCATTGGAGAGCGTTGCTGGACAAGAAGTGGAATACATGCATATCGTCACGGAGAAGATACTGACCCTCAACCCTGACATCGTCATGTTTGAAGGCCACGTCCACCGAGTTGCCGAGGAATTCCTTTGCAAAGCCAACGTTTCAGTTGTCAAGAACGTTCGATTGCTTGACCTGCAGCGTATTGCTCGCTGTACCGGCGCATCCGTACTGACATCTTACGACCACATTGACAAGATGTCTGACGTTGGTGTCATCGGCACTTGCAAGCGGTTCTACGTATTGCTGAGCGACCAAGAACCAAAAAGTGCGAAGAAGATTGCGTTTAAAGCCGATGCGGACGGATTTTACGTAGCGGAAGAGGGCTCTGGAATCCCCCGACACCGAAAAAAGCGCACTCAGCGTCAAAACATCGTGTTTGAGGGCGGTATCACATCAAAGGGATGCACTTTGTGCTTACGTGGAGGAACTGCCGATGTTTTCACGGAGATTACCAATGTACTGACAGCAATTATTCGCGGTGCTTACAACATGCGGCTCCAGCGGTCAATGTTGGCAGCTTACGGCTACATTGCTCCGAACCAGAACCATGAGCGTTCCGTCGCGGAGGAATGGTTTGCCAAGTCGTCAACATCCTTGTATATCTCGCTCAAGTCTAACTCATTGTCGATGCGTGCCGCTCTGAAGGAGACGCAAGCGATGTGCAAGTGGTGCAAGGCTCATACAAGGTTTAACAACATTAGTTCGCTTCGGGTGGTTCGCGGTGCAGACGACGACGACAGCTCCTCGGCAAGTGCAACCGTTGTACAGTCGGGACATCCAAATTGGTGCACGTGTGGTGCAAAATCATCCAGCTCGCTAAGGGACCGGATCTTGTTTTCTACTTGCTGGAGCACTTTGGAGGGTAAGACAGCATCTAAAGCAGATATGATGTGCATCGACTTTTACAGCACGAACGACATGTCGGTGGGTCAATTCCTGGATAATTTCTGCTTTTCTACCAGCAAGACTGAATTCAAGCGCGCTTTCTCGACCTCCAAGCTATCGTTCTCCCACGACACTGGTCGTGTGATCGTGCGCGTGAAGGATTTGAATGAGTTTAAAGATGCAAGCGACCAATTACCCCCAGCAGAATTTCTTCGGGAGTTTAGCTACCGTATCGTCCTACAGAAAATTCGCTCCGATGAAGTATTGATGTGGTCACGCAACATAAGTGGCGGGTATGCTTCTGCCCCTCTCTCCTCCGAGTACTCATCAATTCCGAACGATATGTGGAACTATTCGTTTGGAAAATTCCTGGAGGATATGTTCTATGGAAAAGCTATGGACATTGACTGCGGTCGCTTTCCCCACTTGGCTGGTGTGAGTGGATCACGAGACTCCTCGTTGGTACATTACTTCTCTCGCCGCGGACGGGTTGTTAGTATACATGTTGAACCTCTCGAGCCTGTTCTCCACGTTGCATTGCAGCCGGCGCTTTGGCAGGACCATATCGACCATCAGGTTCAGCTTGAGGCCATCCACGATCTCTGTGATCTTGTTCGGGAAGTTTACGGAGTTACAACCTCAAAAGTTGCCGAGTCCATGGCAGATCTGGTTACTCCGCTCCACGCGAAGCAGAACTTGAAGATTTTAAGGAACGAAGTACAGCAGTGGCATTCCTGCTTTGGCGCGAAAATCGAGTCCAACCCCCCACAAGATGTGTTCGCGTACAATGCTCACTTTCGGGAAATTTACGAGTATGCGGTTGGCTGGAGTCTGCGTATTACACGCGCCGTGCAGGCCACGGTAAAGCCGACCATGGCTAGTCTCGTCAACAGCCCGAAGAGTGCTCTTCCGAAGGCTTGGTTCGACCAGTTAGCTCAGCAAGCCGAGTCCAGTGACCGCTACAGTGAGCCCTCCACCCCCAGTGTACTTGGATCGACACCAGTGAACATAAATTTCCAGGAGCCTGGAAATTTGGCACACCTTGCAAGCTTTGCACGCAGCCTGGCTGCTGCAAAAAGCGCTTCTCCAGTTGGAGGCATGGCGGATGTTGCGAACGAAGTAGCCAATACCTTGCGACAGCATGGAACTACAAGCTCGCGTCAATCAGAGCCATGGGACACAGACGAAAGCTACGATCGTTACGATGAATCTAGCCATTCATTCCCAGCCGACTACATGGCAGATACCGAGCCGCATTTAGCAGCTCCGATTTTTAAGCAGTCAGTCTCGGCGATGGGTGTTCCTGGCCATGTTTCCTCTACGATGGGGGCGCTTGCATCCAGAAAAGCACTCGAGAGCTTTCGACTGACGCAGCAAGCGAAGAAACCCGATGGTTTGGGATACTTAGCTCTACCTAAGCGCCTTCTAGAATGGCATCCGAGTTTGCCACTGGGGGCAAATAAGGCTGCTGTTCTGGTCAATGCGAAACAACCGACCTCTGTGGTGGCATACTCGCTGTTTTCAAACGAGTACAGCCAGTGTATCAACGAAAATATGCGGAAAGAAGCCACCCGATACGCTCTTGAGACAAAGGCTAATGGAGCATCACCGCCGATCGACTGTGGACAGTCCGAAGAGACCAGGAACATGTTGCGCGTCCTTCGCTCGGCTACGCGGAACAACGTTGACCACAGTTTCGTTGATGAGAACCAATTTCAGTCTGCCATGCGCTTCAGCTGCAAATCGTATTACGCCATGCAATTCCATGCACTTCGGAGGCTGTACTACGGCGGTGACAGGAATTACGTGGAATCTCTTTGCAACTGCCAGCAATGGAATGCAGCAGGCGGCAAGTCTGGTGCTGGTTTCCTGAAGACTCGTGATGAACGCTTTATCGCGAAGGCTATTCCGGAGATCGAGTTGCAAATGTTTCTGAGCATGGCGAACGAGTACTTCTGCTACATGGCGAAAACTTTCGAAAACGACCTATCATCGATGCTTTCAAAAGTGCTTGGCATTTACAAGGTATCAATCTCGAACACGACTCAAAACAGTGACAGCGACCAAAACGTGCGCATGTGCGTGATCGTGATGGAGAATTTGATGTACGGACGTGAAGTGGACTTTTCCTTCGATCTGAAGGGCAAGATGGAGGGACGATACAAAGAAGACTACAGCGGCGATAGCCGCAGTGTGTTGTGGGACCGCAACTTTGTGGAGCTGGCCGGTGGGATCCCATTACCGTTGCAGGAATCTGCTTTATCGTTGCTTCTGTCCGCGATCATGAACGATACAACATTCTTGGCATCGGTCCAAGCGACAGACTACTCTATGCTGGTGGGGTACGATGTTAACAAGCAGGAGCTGGTGGCGTGCATTATCGATTACATCCACAAGTATGATTTCATGAAAATGATGGAACACGCGGGCAAGCGACTGATCCAGGAAGAAGGAGAGATTACAGTGCTCAATCCGAAACACTACCGCAAGCGTTTCTGCTTGGCCATGAACAAGTATTTCGTCACGATCCCATCGCGTTACACCAAGGTGACCACTGTTGTTCGGAATGCATGTACAGCGTCCACTACGACGGTCGGTAGCACCGGTACCATTACTCAAGAAGATGACAAAGACAGAGATTATGCTCAGCCCCCATACAGCACCAGCACGAATGCCAGCAGCGTGAGTACGATCGCATCGGTTGTGGGTACCCACCGCCGTCAGCTCTAGACGAACCTCTGCTGCGAGCTGATAGTAATTTACACTGTACATTAGCGCAGCCGTTGAGCCACACGCAAACAAGGTACGCGATGCCGGAATTCACATGCAAGACGCTGAACTCACATACCAATAGACGAGTAAAAATGACACGCAGTTTCGCTCGTCTAGCTCTAAAGTGTGTCTTTTCATAGCACAAGTTTACGCATGGGCGATGGCGGAGACGGTGTTGCTGGAAGCAGTTCTCCATGACTACAGTCCCCGGACAGCCGTGATGAATCCATTCAAACCCAAGGAAGGTCGCTGGTTATCTGCTCTTCGCCCAAAAGCCTCATCACAGCGTGATATTATCGGCAAAGTACAGGTGAATGCATCCCGTGCAGTTAATACATGGATCGTCAACTAACCTACTTTGCAAGTACTGTTAGCTGCTTCGACGGCAGACATCTACGACATCTGCACACCCGACGTATTGGCTGCACTTCGAGGATGTTCGCATCAGAAATGATCGCGATCTGCCGTTGTATGTGATGCTTTCTCGAGCGAACGAGACTACACTGGACGATGACCGCAGTGTACAGAAGATGGAGAAAAGTGCTCAACTTGTGCTGCTGGATTGCGGACCTGATGGCCAATGGAAAGGGTCGCACATGCCTCGCATGTTCGAGCAGGAACTGGTAGTCTTCGATCCACTAGTATTTTCCAGTGTTGCTATTGGGAAACCTGCAGCTGCGAAGCCTCCCACTGCACAAATTCTCGTGTTCGCGTATGGAGCTTTTGAGACGTATTTACCTCCAGCCAAGCCAGCGGAGCAAATTGCACAAGAAGTGGAGGCGCTTTCGAACCGTTTCTTGCAGACTGTCATGGAGGTGGAGCAAGAGCAATTACAAGGCGGAGAGGAGCTGTCACTCGATGCTTTGCAGCGAAATGCACGTCAACTCTTCCGCATGTTCGATCAGGACAAGTCGGACTCAATTGATTTCGAAGGTATCTGACTGCACTTGTTTTCTCTTTAAGTGTCGATTTACGGATGCTTTTTGCTTATTTACTAGAGTACAAGCAAATGCTGGCTTACATGAAGGTGAATTTGCTGGAATCAAAAGCTAAACGATTCTTTCAGCTTGTGGATGACCAAAACAAGTGCGTGGACATCTCGGTTTTTTTTTTTTAAATCTTTTAAAAATGCCTTAACTTGGTGGTCATTTTTTGTAGAGGTTACATTGATGAGCGAGAGTTTGTCACTGCGATGTACATCACCAACTACTTACGCGCTCGCCAAAAGCAACCTGACGGCACCAAGGCTGCTAGTACACTGTCCCCGACTGACATATTTCACCAGTTGGATGGAGACCGGGATGATTTGCTGAACGCATTCGAATACGAGAAAGCATTGGAGCTTCTGGGTGTTCCCCTCAAATCTAGGCATGCTCGGAAATTGGCGCGTTCAAAGCTCCCTAAGTCGTCCATGATCTCGCTCGAACAGTTTGAACGTGCATGGCTGGAGCTAGCGGATCTTCGTGTCGAGTTGCTAAAGCGTAATGTCCAAGGATTCAGCCGCTTGGCCACCAAAAGGACAGGTAAAAAGATCGTAGAGCAAATGCAGAGAGCTCTACTGGACGATATCCATCGAGAAGAACAGGAAGAACTGCACGCAGCTCTTCAAGCCAAGGAAGAAGTGATCCGTCTAGAGAAGGAACGACGAGCAGCTGAGCAGGAAGAATCCCGACGTTTATATCAACAGCAACGACAAGCTGCCACTTCGACACGGACCAAGGAAGCTCTTCGTGAACGCCAAGACAAGATCAATCGAAAGAAGGAGCGTATGATCAAAGATCGACAAGCTCGTGAAGAGCGAAGACTGCTGGATCGTGCTGAGGCCGAGGCTGAAAAGCGCATTATCCATGAACGAGAAGTGGTGCAGGAGCTAATGATGTCCAAGATGGAGCGAATCATTCGACGTAAAGCTCGCTGTGGCGATGATGTGGTGGATTTGCGACGTCGTGGGTTAAAGGAGATCCCACACAATTTGTATCATGGCCGAGATGCTCTGTCGTCTCTCTCGAGTCTGCTGATGCTAGATTTGGCCCGAAATCAGCTTCAAAGCCTCCCAGGCGCCATCTTCACGCACCTATTCTCTCTACAATCGCTGGATGTCAGTGAGAACGAGCTGAGTGCTCTTCCAGAGGAAATCGGAGAAGCTCGTGATCTGCAGTTACTTGATGCTCGAAGCAATCGACTTAGTACGACCCCTGCAGGACTGACAAACCTCCACGAATTGCGTGTTCTACATCTCTCGTGCAATCGACTAGTGAAGTTTGGGGATAATTGCCAAGGTCTTCGTTCGCTGGAGGAGCTCAACTTGGCCAACAATATGCTTGAAGGTTTAGCAGAAGAAATCGGTGACTCGCTGGTGATGCTTGTACGCCTCAATCTGCGAGGGAATCCAACTCTTAAACGCCTTCCAAGCAGCCTACAGCAGCTCCGCAGCTTAAGCATTTGGGACCTCAGTGCATGCGATCAGAAGAGATTGGGCAAAGACGTGCTGGGGCCGCAGTTACTCAATCTTCGCAGCCTGAACTTCTCGTTCAATGCGCTCTCAACACTACCCGATGGCGTCGGCACAATACCCAATGTACAGGAGCTGAATCTCAAGTCCAATTCGTTCGGATCGTTGCCCTCAGCAGTGAGTAATCTCGCCGAGTTGGTGCTTTTAAATGGAGAGAATAATGCCATTCAGTGGCTTCCCGAGGGCTGCGGAGAGCGCTGGGGACTGTTGGAAATACTGCGATTGTCCCACAATCGACTTGTTTCTCTTCCAGTTACGCTTGGTTTGCTGCGCTCGTTACGGACATTGAATCTCTCCAACAACCGCCTCACTGCTCTCCCGATGGAACTTGGTGCGTTGACGAAGCTTCGGGAGCTGGACGTGTCTTGGAATCAACTTGTTGCTATCCCCGACGAGTTTGGCTGTCTTGAATCACTGACAACTCTTGATTTTTCACACAACCGTCTAGCGAGATTCCCCGCAACCATTGCAATGCTACAGCGATTGCACCGTCTTCGATGCTCGCACAATGCGCTCACAACGCCACTCGAAGCAGGACTGGGTGCTCTCAAGTCTCTGCGTTACGTGGATTTAGCAGAAAATCAACTGCTTGAGCTCGAACCGTGCCTGTACGAACTCCCAGAGCTCGAGGTTCTCAATCTCTATGGGAACAAGATAACCTTACTGCCTCGTGAAATGGCTCGATATGGCTCTGCGCTTCGTAAGTTGGACTTGTACAACAACCGTCTCGAAGCTCTTCCCCTGGAACTGGCTGACGGTCTCCTCGGTCATCTTGAAGTGTTTTCAATCGGTCGCAACCCGCTGACGCTGCTTCCGGAGAAGACCAGCAGCACGTGGAAGCTGAAAGACCAGTACGAAACGAGCTTCACAAACGGGTACACTCCTGCCGAGACCAAGGCATGGGTTGTGGATCGTAGGGTTTGCTACCCAGTGTTTGTACGGGTTTGGACAGAGCTTATGACCGAGCGACGCGTTGCTCAAGAATTCCCCTTCCTTGACGAAAACAGTGTAAACAAAGAGGTAAATGACGCATCGAAGGCATCAAGTGACGAGTTCTGTGAACGTGTGGAAGCTGCGATGAACGCCATGGATGAATCTTCACCCCAAATATGGCAAAAGCGCTATGAACGTCTCGCCCGTCACTACTTCTACGAGTTCAAACACGTTGGTCACTCGATTGTGTTGGATTCGTCGACCCAGCGTCAAGTTGGGAATCAAAACTCGGCAGTCGAAAAGGAATTGAAGCAGCAGCGACTGGAACGCGCTGAAGCTGCCATTGAAGAGTGCAACGGCTTCCGAGACCATTTGAAAGAAGTGTATCGCGCGGACAGAAGCGTATTAACTCCAGCTGCGAGGTATGCGGGTGAACGACGCGCAGCTCACGAAAAGCAGCTACTGAGAGACGCTCGACGTGATGCCCAGGCAATTAATGCAAGCGTCAAAGACCAAATTGAAGTGGCGCAACAAAGACACGAGGCCGCGAAGAAGCAGCAGCGTACCATGTTTGCCGAAGAAATGAAGCGTCTAGCGCGTGAACGGGTCTACGCCAAACAGCAACGGACTTCTCTAACGAGAACTTCTCGGAAAGTTGTGGCTGTGGTCGAAGATGAGAGAAAGGAATGCGAACGTGAACACTGAAAGACGAGATGGCTATAAAAGGATGTACCATACCGATAAATGCGCCATACCTCCTAGTCTACGCGTTGTCTCCTGCAGCCTCCGCAGCAGCAGCAGCAGCCTCGTCCTCCAGTTGTTGCGCCTGATCCGCCATTGCTGTAAGGTTTTCAGCTCGTGCAACGGCAGCGAGTGCCCACGAGTAAAAGCACGAGGCCACTGGGCTTGCAGCATCGACGTCGGTCTTGGAAATCTCGGTTATGGTCTGCTTAGCTTGGGAAATGGTAGCTGCAGTCGCGGGTAGAGCATTTCGGACAGCACGAAGACCCTTTGCGCTGGAGCTATCCGCCTCTGCTAAAGTTGCCATCGTTGCTAGGGAAGCCTCAAAAGTGTGCAGACTTGCTGATAGTGGGGTCTCCTCTAGCAGTGGTGATATCTTGTCCCAACTTGGTTGGCCCGTAGCTGGGTTGTACAGCTCCCGACGACTGTAACCTAAGAGCTCGAGAGCTGTTGCGAAGGTTGTGAGTACGTGTGCTTTGAAAGGCACCACTTGGGTCGACGCGAGTGATAGCGTTGCTATGTGCGAAACAAGAAGCGTTGTCAGGAAAGAGACACGTAGCTCGGCCTCCTTTGCAGCGCGTTGCTGTTGAGCAGCTTCACTGAGTTCTTCGCCCTCTGGGGGTGCTGGCAACTGTGCAGCCAGATTCTCCTCCTGCACAGCCACTTGAGCAGAAAAAGCCACAAGAAATTCACGCAGCAGAGGTTCGTCGCTGGAGACGCGGCGCTCGTTGTCCTTCATGTACAGCGCCCGCTCTTTCTCCTCCAATGTGGTGAGGAAGAGTTCTGTGGCGTGACGGAAGCGATCGATCTCTTTCTTGGTAAAAGTTCTCGCTTGACTCATGGTATCAATGGAGAAGACCAGCCACTGCTCCAGAACATTGGGCTCCTCTGGATTACTTTCATTGTGAACATCAGCGTGTAGATAACTCTTGTACTGCCCCGCACGAGTAAGTAGAGCTCCCAGCTTAGGCACCCCGAAGAATTTGACCCTTGGATCCCGAAGCACATTTTCAACATGCACGAACTTCGGAGGGGCAGCAGGAAGTGGATTCCCCTCTGTATCCACAGCAGGACTCCCATCTTCTCCAACAGGTGCAACCTCTTTAAAAACGTCAAATGTAACTCCTACACCTCGACGAACTTCTTCTTGGTCTCCTTCGTCTGTAGACTGCACCACGAACTTGTCGAGCACAGGGGATTCCGGATGTTTAGAGCTCGCTACAAAGTGGACGACGCTGTTTCCCTGTGGGTTAATACACTTACGGCCAATATAAGCTTCTTCTGCATCAAGCGTTGAGCAGATCCACTCCAGGAATCTCTGGAAGACCAGCGTCACCGTCTGCTGAGTGTGCAGCTCCGTTTGAACCTGTTGCTCCTCTTCTAGGAACTTCTCCCAGGCGACTTCGCGTACCTGTTGGTCAGCAGCTCCACCCGCCGCCCCATCGAGATGCTGACGTGTGTTCTCCAATGGAGTGGAAGTACCGACTCCGACTCGTTGACGTTGCTCCTTCCGCTTCTGGAGCTGCTGCTGAGCCTCCACGTTGGCCACGTGCTTTAGTAGGTAATTGCCCAGGAACTCCACGGGGTCTTCCGGCTGCAGGACCGCCAATTGCGCCATCGCTTCTGTTAACGGAGCACTGATCGTTTGGCGCAGATACGCATGGTCCAGCTCGAAGTTGTTCGCCATCGGATCAAGCTGCAAGTGCATGTTGAAGCGTCGCACACAATCAATTATTGGATGAACTGTGCAATGCACAAAAAGACTAATAGAATATGTTTATTGCAATGTTTCATGTACAATAAATTACATTATTGACAGTTAAAAACAATACTTTATATTGATTGCAATTATGTTTTTTTGCAATTTTTAATATTATCTTTTAAAAAATCAAAATATACTTGAATTAAATCAAATGATTGTAATCGAAACACAATAATTGAATGATTAGCTCCAGATTTCCCGCCGCATTTTTGAAATCTGTCTTGACGATGGGGGACCCGCTCATCGGTCCCTTCGCAGAGCTCTGCGGCGCGTTGCGCGGCCTACAAGAGCAGGTGGAGCAGCTAGCTAAGGTGCACGAGGCTGTGGACGACTTTAATTCAGCTTTCGGCGCCTTCCAGGGGGCCATGGCGCTACACGCGTCGTGTTTGACGTACCCAAAAACCGTTCCCGAGTCGGTTGTTGCTCCACGTGGACGCAAGTCGTTGCCTAAGGACAAGAAGCAGTCTCCAGGAACGGGTATTCCTCTTCCAAGTAGCTCCCACGTATCTCCTAATGGCGATGGAGTTGAGAAGAAGCAAACGGGATCGGGAGGCAAGCGGAAGAGTGCGGAGAAGGCGGAGAACAGAGAACTCAAACAGATTAAGAAGCTGAAGCCTTCTACTGTCGGCATGAAGAGGCAAGCTAAGGTGGACTCCAATAACCGAGTGAAGAGACGGAAGCCCCAGCCACCTAAAGCGCAGCCGGCGTGGACGTGGGAACGCCGTACGTTGGGGCGAGGCTTTCTGGGAATATTTGTTGTATTAGTTGACTAATGGGAGTTTTGTTATCGCAGACATTCGGGAGAAGATCCCGCGCAAGTATCAGAGCCCGGCTGAGCTCAAGAAACTCGAGAATATTGTGCTCTATCTCAAGAACAGGCACTGCGCTATGTACGTCTATGGCGTGACGACTTTAAACTGCTACATGTTGTACTAACGTGGTTGTGTGTGCGCGTTGTAACAGTTCCATCTCGGACTTGGTCAAGCACAGCGGGTTGCCAGTGATTCGGTGCAAGGAAATTCTGCAGACACTCATGAAGCTCGACATCATCGAACGTAAGCGCGAAAAATCGGTACGTCTCTGCATAGCTTCACTGTGCTAAGGAAGCGCCACGGGACTTACGCGCTGCCTTGCTATCATCTCTTGTCTCTTTCAGGGTTTCGTCTACAGTTTTGGCTCTTCCAATTGAGGCTCGCGCGTGGTCTACTAGCAGTTGCTTCGTCGTAGTGCTGGCGGGCAGACTTCCCGTTATTCCGCTTTCACACGCGAGTCCATGCCGTATTTATCCAATTGACGCGTTATTTTTCTTGACGTACAGCAACTCACTTAGGAGAATGTTTGGGTCCTGTCACTTTAGTTCCGAGTCATCTTTGGTCTCCCAACGTTCGTTAATGCTTTCCTCCAACGCCATGTCATCACGTGAGAACCGCGGAGGTCGGGCTAATGACAATGGCGACGTCTTCGGCATATTTGCACCACTTGTACCACCACCATCCCGCACAACGTCCGCGAAGCTCAAGGACAAGCTCATGGAGCGCTCGCTGTTCTTCCGACTAAGACCTCTTGCAGTGTTTTGGCTATGAATCTGCTTCAGAGATGATTGCCGCTGTGGCTGTCTTCCGCGTTCGTGCTGAAGCACCTGCGCTTGCACGTAGGATTGGTGATCACCGCTTTGTGGAACAAGTCGTGGGCTACCGATATGCCGTTTACGTGACCGATCATGGTGGCTAGTTGCTGATGTTGTGGAGCGTGTCGTCAACCTCTCACTTTCGCTCTCACTGTGACGGCGTGAACTTGGCTCGTTGCGATACGCATTCACATTGCGCGGCTGCGGAACTCCAACATTGTGGTAAGGCTGTTGTGGCGGCTGGTGGTGATGGTGGTGATACGTATGCTGCTGCTGGTTGTAAGGGTGGAATGCGTACGGGTGCTCGGTAGCACCAACATACGATGTGACGCCGACCGTCGCAGAAGTTGCCGCATCGGGTTTCCCATTTACAGGCGCTCCTGGACCCAGAATGGCCCGGAGAATGTTGTCTGGATGAAGTCCAACACCCGCAACTAAACCCATTCGGTTATCACCAAACACAGCAGGATCTCGCGACGCAGCAAGTAACGCAAGGTGCGCCGCAGAGAAAGCCCGCCGGATCTGCATGATACGGAAGCAGTTTCTCCCCACATTGTTGCTTGGACACAGAGGATCTTCGATAAACACCGGATCAAACTTGTGGGGGTCGTAGGTTTGCTGTTGTAGCTGCTGGTAGTCGAGAAGTCCGGTCGCAGCGCTCATCCCTTCAAGTGCTCGAGAAGCCGGCAAGTCCAATGACGACCGATAGCCGTATCGTCGTAAACCCTGAGCAGAAGCTGCCTCTGAATTTGGGGAAAGCTGCATGTGAGGCTGAGGGGGGACTTGCCAATGCTGGGCGTAGCCGTATTGACTTGTACGGTCGTCTACCGCGGCATCGTCGGCTGCATATTGTTGTTGATATTGGTGTGGCACTTGATGAGGATCACCTATACCCGACGAGCCAGGGACAGCTCCCGCCATGAAGGTACTCTCGCGATTGAGAAAGCAACGAGAGGCCACACTGATACCTGTTGTCCGTGGGTCAAAACGATTGCCGTAAAATTCCAAAAATCCCATGAGCATCAGACCGAAGTCAGCAACACCTGCCTGCACAGATGACAAGCTGTGCTGGACAGCCCTCGAAGCATTGGCGAAACCATTAGGCATCGTATCGCTGTGTTCCTGGAGATACCGGGCCACAAGCAACAGCAATGCGTAAGACGAAAGCCCGCCCGAGTAAGCTACCGCTAAGCCGCGCTCGATCGCGAAACTTTTCAAAACAAGCATCATCGGCGCTAACGGCGGAAACTCATGAAGTAGTGCAAGCACGACATCATTTGTAGCCAAACCATTATGGCCAGGGCCCTCGAATGAGATATCGAGCCTCACGTTGTATGGCGGGGCTGTGAGGAGCGTAATAATCGGAACAGCAGCATGCGGAAGCGTTTTCACCGAGTCTCGAACAACCCACGGCTCCTGTTTTAACTTGCGGGCCAGATTCTGCTGCCACGTCTCTTTGATGGCGTTCCGGCCTTCCAAAACTCCAGCAGCGTCAGCAGGGGCGTCCCGGCGCACCTTTGGTAGACAAATGACGAGATCGACATCGCTTGACGGAAGCACCAGCCGCGTTACATGTGACCCGTATGGTCTCACTTGAGCTCGCGGCCACAGGGATTGCACTGTCGCCATACACAACCGTTGCGCAGCTAGTTGGGCAGGCAGTCGCGCGTCACTATCTGCCTGGAGCTGGGCAGCAAACTCGCACAAATCCCAGTGAAGCTTACTTCGTGGAGGAAGTACTGACAGCGGCACCGATACGAATGGCCCCATTACTGGGTTTGGCGCTGGGTAGGTTTCTGGAAAAAGCGGGGCTGCAGTAGGTGGGCTTTCGACCTGCTGATCCAAGGATGATGGGGCTGGCGAAAATGGGGCTGATGGCGAACCCATAGAACTTCCATTACCCAGCGAGGAATCTTCTAACCCACCAGTAGTCG
The DNA here is from genome assembly GCA_001314345.1 of Phytophthora multivora. Classification (NCBI taxonomy): domain Eukaryota; phylum Oomycota; class Peronosporomycetes; order Peronosporales; family Peronosporaceae; genus Phytophthora; species Phytophthora multivora. Next base: position 22,379 of record LGSM01000308.1, read on the forward strand.
CAGAAGTCTGCTGAAGTTGCAAGTCTTGGATGTTGTTTTCGACGTTGTGCAATTGAGCTGTCAATGTTGCCACTGTTTGCTTCAGAGTAGTGATTTCCGAAGCGGCAGTTGTAGCTTGCTCTTCCATGACCTAGAAACATAGCATACACAACAGGTTAATACGCCATTCTGGTTTCTTTCTTGCTCAAGACGATCACAAACCTTCGTTTTCTCGGTCAATTTCTCCTCCAGTTGAGTGATACGTTCGAATACCTTCGTCACCATAGCAGCCGCGTCACTCTCGCCAGACGCATCATTTCTTGCCGAAGAATTCGATATCCCGGAGACATGCTCGTGCTTGCAGTTATTAGCCCCACGTCTGTTTTCTTTGTTGCCTGCTTCTTCTGTCTCCAGAATAGGGTCCTCGCCTTGATTTCGGAGGTTGGCAGCGCGATGGCAAGAGCATTTACAACAGTGAGCACACTCTGTCCAAGCATCGTCCTTAGCTGTTGATGCACCAAAACACACACTTGAACTCCCCTTGTGAGCATCGTGTTCCTCGGAAATATCGCCTTCATCCTCTTCGCGAGCGTAGCCAAACGGCCACGGGCGTCGTCGGCGTTTGAGGGAGCGCTGGCGATCAAAGAAGCCTCCCTCACGATACAGGAAATCAGATTCATTATCACTATCTGCAGCGCTTGAAGAGCCATCTCCCTGTTCTCGTATTGATGTCACTGCCAAACTCTGCCTTTCGTGCTCTGCGTGAATTCCACGTCGGTTTGAATCCATCCCAGCAATCTTAGAAAACGATGCAAGCGAGTACTTCCTCGTTGACCCTGATGGTCTTCCATTCGCAAAGCGCGAGGAAGCTGAGGAAGTTGACGAAGACGACGACGGTGGAGGCGGAGCTTCTAAATCAGCTATAGCGACCGTCGTACTCGATGCACTCTTGTCCGATATGCCTCCATCCGGAGTCTTGAATTGCCAATGATTAAAATGCCAATCGAGGGCAGGTGTCGGCGAAATTGTGCGCTGCGCTGAAGTCTGCAATGAGAAGACGGAAGGCAGATACCACTCGAAATTTGAAGAGTCTGAAGTTGCTGGCGCTTCGTGAGCGACGCTGGCGGGGGGCGTTTGGTTTACATCATCTTCATCATCAATCGCTCGTCGAATAGCGCGGGGTGGTTGAGAGTGATGATCTCGCGGCGCCAACGACAGGAAAAAGGGTGCCGTCGATGAAGGGTACAGGGAATGCGAGCCAAATGTCGAAAGTGGCAACGCTGGCGTTGCCGAAATCGACGATGTTGCTGTCCCGGCTGACCCAACATTAGAGAAAAAGCTTAATCGTGGCCCGTCATCTTGAGCACTTCCGGTGTCGCTACCACAATCAATTAGACGCGGCCGAGATGGCGATGAATCTGAACCAGCAGTATCCGCACTATGCTCACCCGTTTCGCCTTCATCATTTGTTCCGTAGACATGAGGTTTGGAAGAAGAGGAGTTTACCTTGTCTGGAGTTTGGAGGGAGCTAATAAATGACCGATCGACCTTCCTGTTGTTTCGATGCCCCATCTCCACCTCCGTCATGCCCGCTTTTCTCCTTTTTGTTTTCTTCTTCTTCCGTTTTTGTTTTGGGCCAGTATATCGACTGCTGTGCTCTGAAGTTGTGCTCCACCCACCTGGTTTTAGCTGTTCCTCATCAATAGCAGTGTCAATTACATCCCAGAGCACGTTGCCCACAGCTTCGATAACATCTTCTTGCTTCCGGCGGAAGTGTTCGCATAGCTCATGCAGAACACAATTGAAGCGTGTTTGCTGTGCAGTGCGGATTTCGCCCTCAAGGCGTCGCTGTTTAAGCATCTTCTTACGACTAGCACGACGCCGCTGAGAATGGTTCGCGGGTTTTGTTTTGACCTCGCCCATTTCAGTAAGAGATGCCTCGGCAGATATTCGTGATGCAGCAGCTTCTTCCTCTTCCTTAGAGAGCCTGGCGCAAAGTAGAACCGAACACTGCTCTTGGAGGTGTTCTGCTAGCAGTAGCTTTATGATCCCTGCTTGCGGAGAGGCAACTACGTCTTCAAAGGAGCACGTGAAGCAAATGTCCACCGGTTTACCATGACCTGTTCGCTGTGTTCCCGCTTGAAGCACGCGTAGAACACTTGTTAATGATTCCAATGATGATCTCGCCGCTTGAAATCTCGACATCACTGCTGCTTGATTTGTCGTAGACCCCTTTAATTCACGAAGATGCGCAACGATCTTGAGCCCCAGTTCCTTTAATACTATCTGCTGCTGGTTTATGCTTGCCGTCTTCCATTCGTGCACCAGGTAAAGTTTAGAGGCGAGACCTCGCAGAGGAATTTTTGCATTCACATCTTTCTGGTGTGCTTTCCAGAAAGCCCAGATATTAAGTTCCTGCCAAGTTGCATACAATTAAAGTCAGCTCCAAACTCGCAAACAACGTTAACGCCAGCAATAATACCCACAATATGATTGACAAATAGCGCTTGCAGCGAGTAGTACCCTTGATTTTTCAGCCACTACAAGGATTAAACCAAGGACGTCATGCCTTTTCATAGTAAACACTTCACACACACACAATCCTCACCTTCGTCTCGCCCCACACTCGATGCTTCAGCATTGATTCCGATGGACACTCAGTTAGGAAGCCACCACACGATATAACTTCCAGCAACTCAAATAAACTCTGATCTTGCCTTCCTTCGTTCTTCTCTCTCGGCTCGAAAAACTCCATGGACAGCGCCACTGTATCGCACGACTGCAGCGTATTGAGCACCCGCAAGCCCTTTAGGATCTTCAAACTGCATTCCTCGTACTTTTTCGAGTGAAAACTCCCCACCACATCTCCATCCATTGTTCGCACCACTGGCCGCTTCAAAAATTCTCTAAAAACGTAGCCAACCCTGTTAATATCGTACAATGAGACTTCAGCAAGCTCGTAGCTTCTCACCTCGGGGCGCTTCTACACGGCATTTTAGCCGCTGCACGCTTGTTTAGGGCCATAATAGTAGTACCTGCTATCGGTGACAGCAACTGGAACTCATGTACGCCCCTGTCTCCGACTCTGACGCCTCTGGAGCACGTCGCCATGTGCAGAAGTGTCTTGACGAAGCCCACATCTTCCACGCAGCACAGAGACGCAAGCTCCTCGCCGCTGAGGCTGCGCAACCACTTCAACACGGCGCTCTTCTCTGTGTTGCTGCTGACGCTGCTGCTTCGACGCCTGCGCAGTGAGACGGCGAGCTCTCCGAGCGCGCGTACGAGTGCTTCGGTATCGCTCGTCGCCATGTCGGAGTGATGGTCAGTGTTCAACAACTGGATGTTTTTAAGGAATTATGGAAAAGCATGTTTTGTTTGTTAAAAATAACAAAGAATTGAAAGCACAAAACAACTTCAACTGCTTGATATTCCAGACCTTTATGGGATAATGTGCATCTGTTGCAGCAAACTGAGTGCGCTTATGACGGTCATGACAACTGCCATAAGACCGGCAATGGATTGGCTTACTCGGTGCTGCTGCTTGCCCAACCTAAGGATGAAAAACGCCGGCAGCATGAAGCAGATCGTTGGGTTCGTCGTCGCACCGAGAACCCCGAGGACAGACGCGATGTCTCCAGAGCCCAAAGCTACCAAGAGCGCAGCCAACACCAGGAATATCGACAGTCCGGCGTGGCGCACCAAATCCAGTCGGCGGTTCGACAGCAGCGCCTCGCGGATATTGTCACGGAGCGTGTGTACAAACAGCGGTACCGTGAGAATCAAGGCGATACTGAAGCCCAGACACCCAGCAATAACAGCCCCGTCACCGTGGTAGTTGTTCTTGAGGAAATTAGACCGAGTGGCTTCGCCGAATGTGAGCACAACGAAGAAGCCGCACAGCGAGTACACGGTCGTCGCGATGCCAATACTGCGGTTCATAACCTTGTACATCCTTCTGCTAGAGCGACGCTTGAGCACCAAATAGATGGGGAGAACATTGGGATGACATGTAAACGAAAACACCACAAGCGGAATAGCACGCAGCAGGTGGCCGAGCCGCCAGTCAAACAGTGGCAAGTGCTTGAACTGGTACTCGATCGTTGGAGCCAAGCCTTCATGCACGAACTGAAAGTACTTGATCACAATTACCAGCGCCATGAACACAATACACACGATGGAGAACAGCGACGAGAATCTCAGCGACTCCAGACTCCGCAGAAGAGAGAGTGGCAGTACCAATAGCCCCGTCAGCATCAAGATCAGCGCCTGTCGATCGAGGAAGATACTCTGACTTGAACTTCCCAAGAACGTCCTCAACGCAAGCTGGATTAGCTCTGCACTTCCTACTAAGTAGCCAATGCTTGTTCCAAACAGGTTCATGCACACTACGAGCTGGGTAAATCCCGCGAGTTTGCGTCCTCCTGTGACTGAAGCCAAGTCCATGTACGACCGTGCCTGGCCCAGATCGGAGCACTCCAGCAGCAGCCTCAATGTGAAATTCGTAGCAATTGCCCCCAGAGCAATCAAGGAGATGCCCAGCACCAGACCCGCCTGTTGCACGGCGTAGGGCAGCGCCAAAACGCCAGCACCCACAATTGCAACTGTCATGGTGAACATGGAACCTTTCACTGTATTATAGCAACACAGCGACACCACAGCATTAAATTGGCAACAAATTAGAAGTTAAATATTCCATGACTGTAGTTACCTGATCCGGGTTGGATCTTCTCCATCAGATACGTCTGGAAGAAGCCTCCTCTCTTCCCGAGACGCTGCTGCTGGCGGAAGAAATCGTCTTCGAACACGAGCGTTTCGCGCTCCGAGATCAGCTCGAAGTCATCAGTTAGTGCAGAGGTAGATGCTGAGCTGTCAGTGCCGTCGTTTCCCCCTAATAGACGCTCGGACATGCCGTCCTCCGGGTTGTCCCCGAACGCCATCATGATACAAGTACTCTGAGAATGAAGGGAACAGGGATGCACTAAACCGGGGGGATTTAGTGGCCTTCAAGTTGCGATATGGGTACAAAAGGTCGGAATGATTGTAAATTTGTTGCCTCCTCATGGACCCACATTGTCCATTATTCAATTGACTCCGAAAGTGACAACGAACCTCCACCGCAATGAACGAGACATTGGCGTCGCTGCTGTGTTATTCTTGCTACGCGTACGCTGGACTTCCTTATGATGTTGCGAAGCTGCGACTGCAAACGCAAGGACGTGCTCGTGAGTACAAGGGAGTGACGGACGCTCTCATTCGCATCGCAAGGAACGAAGGAATCCGATCTCTTGGCAAGGGCGGTACTCCCCACCTAGCAGGGTTACTGGTGTATACCCCCGTAACAAACGCTTTTGGCGGGGTATCGAAGAAAGCGGCGACTATGGTGCAGCTACAGAAGGCCGACCTAGACGACAGAATGTCGCTGCAGGCAGCGCTAGAAGCCAGCCTCGCCGCGCTGGCTGCCTCCACAGTGAGTGGCATTTGGTTTTTGTCATTTATACCTTTTTTTGTTTTAATATTGTTTCTTGTACTGTAGGCCATTGTTATACCAGAAAACATCGCGTGCAAACTGCAATTCCAGCGAACACGATTAGGCCAAGAAGCTGCTGCGTATCGAGGCCCGTTGGACTGCATAACCAAGGTCCTTAGGCTGGAAGGGGTTACGGGGCTTTTCCGCGGGTACTCGTCAATATTGCTGCGTGAAGTCCCAGCAACTCCGATAATTGTTGGCGTATTTCATGCCACCACGCCGGTGACTAAACGCGTTATGGGTGGGGGAGAAGAAAACCCTTTTGCTGCATTGGCATCCACTTTGTTGGGCACTGCCGTTGGTGTGGGGCTCTTGTACCCTGCTGACGTGGTCAAGTCTCACATGCAAACAGCAAGCGCTTCGAACCCGTTAACGCTACGTGAAGGTTTTCGCTCCGTGTACGCTCAACACGGCCTACGCGGTTTTTATCGCGGTGGAATGGCTGCGACAATGGGCGGAAGTATATCGCTAACAGTTTTCTCCGCAGCTTTTTTATGTCTTCATGCGCTGAATAATTCCGCAGGTGGAAAAGAAAACGAGGAATTTAGTGGTGGGGAGAATTGATGCAGTTTCGACTCGATTTTGATCCCCTGCAACCCTCCAGCTGTACTACATGTACCGAGAATGGCCGCCAAAGCAGCCTGGAAATGCTGATTCGACTCGTCACTTACCATGTTGGATTTAATCAAACCCGCCTCAATATTCAAGCTTTGGCGAATCTAAAGCCACCACAAGATTTTTGTTTTCAGCATTTCAGCAGCACCAAAGCATGCAAGCACTGCAGAGCATCGTAAATGAAGTTCAACCAAAGGTTCTACAGTATCACGAAAAAATGGTCGACAGCCAACATTACAACAAATACTAGTAGAACGAGTAGTATTTTTTCGCAAGGTCATCTCTCGCTTAAACACACGGTGCTACAGTAGTGTTCCCATTACGGGAAAAGCTTCTCAGCGAGTGCAAAACGGATGTTCAGCAAGTAGAGTCGTGAATCGGATGCTGTACGAGTACAATTATGAGAACAGTGGTTTCGCAAGTTAAAAAAAAATAAGGTGTCAATGAAAGTAAATGAGCACGGTTACGAGCTGAGTAGATACGCACTCTGTGACTCTTTCTTCTTCTCGATTGTTGCAGCACTCTTTAGGCGGGAAGTCCATCGATGTTCAAACCCGCTCGAGGTCGCCCAATACCTCATGCACCGACCGGAGCAAGATACAATCAGCATAGGAAAATCGTTCTCGATTCATGTACGGAACGAACAACATCCAGCTTAGTGCCGACTTCAGAAGTTTGCGAGCCTTGACGAGCAGTGTTCGTTGAGGATTGATGTGGTTCTATGTTAGTCATCGCTACCGAGTATGGTTACCAGAGTGAAAAAACCTGGCTCCAATTGCTCAACTCGTCCAACTTACGATCTTAGATGGAATCGCATGCACAAAACCGCCTGGATATTCATTCAACTTTCGCGAAGTTAAAGCCACCACAAGATTTAGTTTATTCTTTTCAGCGTTTAGTAGCAGCTCCAACGCATGCAAGCACTGTAAACGCTGTTCACCCATGGAAGGCTGCGCTGCGGGAGATTGACGTCCACGTCGAAAGCAAATCTTGCAAACACTTTCGTGTTAATATTTTTGCATGACACCGGCACCTGATATCCTACATTACAGCTAGACCTGCGAGGAATGTTGGTTCAGACTCTGAGAGCCCTATTTGCAATGTGTCCCGCATCCAGTCCTCAAATTTGCACAGCAAACACACTACCTGGTATCCATGATCAAAGAGAGTCAAGATGAGCACAGCGTTTTAAAGGAACACTGACTGTCGGCTTTGGTGGACTTGTCACTCTTCCGACGGACTTGGTAACGCTACGGCTACAGACTCAAGGCCGTGAGCGCGCTTACAAGGGTGTGGGGGATGCATTCGTTTGAAGCGCAAAGGAGGAAGGTGTCCGAGCGTTTGGCAAGGGCGGGACTTCGAGGCTGGCAAGCAGTCGGTGGAGTCTCCAAGAAGGCCGTGGCAATGCTGCATCTGCAAAAGATTGATGAGGTGGAAAAGATGACGCCGCAGGCTGCTCTTGAAGCGAGCATTTCCACGCTGTTTGTCACGACGGTGCGTCACAGCTTCATCAATTAACCTTGTGGCGATGATCCAATTAAAAGTATACTGCGCAGCTTCTACAGTAACTATCCCCGAGAACATCACGGTCAAGCTGCAATTTCAGCGAGGGGTGAATATCTATAGAGTGTTTTGCCGCACATAGAGCTGACTTTGATTTCTTGATATTGAGTGCAGTCTATCGTGGCCCACTGGACTGCATCTCCAAGGTGATCAAAAGAGAAGATGCTGCCGGACTCTTCCGTGGGTGGTCATCGATGTTGCTGCGAGACGTCCTTTCTTGCCGGCGGATACCTCACTACCAAGCCGGTGATTGAGCGTATTTTGCACCCGTACGAGACTGCCGAGACTCCATTCATCGTGTATGGTGTCTCCTTTGCAGTGGGCATGGCCGTTACCGTTGTAGTTGCGTACCTTGTCGACGTAGTGAAGGCGCACATGCAAACGGCGAGTCCCACGAACCCGCTCACGCTCCGTGAAAGCTTCCATTTACTGCATGCGCAGTACGGCCTTCGAGGGGTTTACCGAGGCCGCAATGCTTCTGCGATAAGCGGAGGCATGTGGATTGTTTCATAGGGCTATCCGCTTTCTACTATCTGACTCCCCAAGCACTCAACACTTTGTAGTTTTAGCAGCGAGATATAAACCGCGATATGAAATGATCTCCCGCTTGGTGTATTTTTTACAAGTTTCAAGTGACAGGGCCCAAGTCTGAATCATTGGTGTGGATGATAACTTCATCCGACGAAACTTGCAAGGTTTACGAGTGTCCTGGCTCTCAATATGAAGCCTGAAAGAATCCGTCTCTATTGCTAAACGAGGTAGGTACAGCGTTCTCACTCACTTGCCACGTTCGTATCCTCAGTATCCGCCTGCTCGAAAGTGGTGATCTCTTCAATCAGCTCGTGCACGGTGGAGCGCAAGATGACGCGCACACCACGCTCTGATGCCAATTTCGCCTCGCGTTTGCGAAGTTTCACGTTAAAACCAAAGATCGGGCACTTTCCATTGATCGCTACGTCAATGTCCTTCGTGGAGATGTTGCCAATGCCCAATCGCGCAGTCTGTATGTCATGAACCACAGTGATTTCAAGTTAGTACAGGCACCACACCCAGACAAACTACGTGCCTACTACGTACCGAAATCCCCGTCATTTCATCGACAGTGTCTTGAATGCTGGTGAGCGATCCCGCTCCGTCGGCCTTTACAATGATGGACTTCGTTTCGATCAGATCGTTCTCATCAATGATATCATCATTGTCTTCTTCGGCGTCGTCGTTAACTTCTTCAACATTAGACTCATCGGCTTCCGTGTACTCCGCATCAGCCTTTGAGTGCGCACCATTCTCGTCGGGTAGGAGGCAGTCGTTGAACTCCAAGGCAAGTTCCCTGTTGCAGCACCAGTTTCAGTCAAAAATCAGTCCTTCATGCCGAAATTACCTCATCTCCATTCTGTTGTGTACCTTTGTTCCATCACCTGCTTGGCACGAGCTTCAGGGAGAACGAAGAAGCCGTGCTCGTTCGGTGCGTCCACGTTTTTGGATTTATTCGAATACGTGATATCGACAACCGTTCCAGGGAGGGCACGCTTTAAGTCACGTCCTTCAGCATCACGCATGCTACGCACGACGCCGTGGATCATGCCAGTCACAAAGTGCTGCTTTGCCTCCAACTCGCCGTTCTTGATCAACACTCGCAGTACAGTGCCACGTCCCTTCAACGCCACACTTTCAAGCACGAGTCCTTCAGCGTGCGTCTCAGACCCGACAGCGGCATTGAGTCGGTGCTCGTCAGCCAGTCCCGTCACCAGCTCCCACACCGTCTGCTTTAAGTCATCGAGCCCAGCGCCTGTCTTGCCCGAGATCGTCAGCACCGGACTGTCCTGCAGCGCAACGAACGAGCGCAATTCATCCACGATCCTGTCGACTTGTCCTTCGTCATCTTCTCCCAGCAAGTCCACCTTGTTGATACAGATCACCGCTGGCAATCCGGCCTCCTCAATGGCCCCAATACTTTCCTCCGTCTGCAGTAGTACCCCTTCATCCGCTGCTACTATGAGTAACACTGCATCTGCTACTTGTGCAGCGCTGGTTCTCATCCGGAAGAAGTGGAAATGCCCAGGCGTGTCCAAGAACGTGGCCTTCACGTCGGGCGTCAACGCTGCCTCACACACGTTGATCTTCTGGGTAATCCCGTGCTTCTCATAGGGCGCGATCTGCTTGAGCCCTTCCTCCATCTGCTTTCTCAATGTATCCATCAGCGTTGTTTTTCCGTGATCCACGTGACCCATGACGGCGATCACAGGCTGTCGAAGGCCCAAGAGCTCCTCCGGAAACCCCGCCGACGCGTTCAACAGTTCCGGCTCGACATCGTCGTACGCCACCTGGATACCAAAGCTCTCAGCCACCTCTTGGGCCACTCGGAAGGGCAGAACAACGTGTTTGACGCTGCGGAACTCAGCAGGAGGGTGGTTCTTCGTCTTGAGGTGGAATCGGCGGTTGGCCTTGGTCACTGTCTGTTTGAGCACTTTATCCAGCGGTTGGCGTAGCGCTTTTGCCAGATCCCGTACACGGATGAAGGCTGGAATGGCCGGCGGCTGGTTACGCGCGTCTAGCACGCGCTGTCGCTGCTCCTGACGCGCGCGTTCCCGCTCCTGTGCTTGAGCTTCGAGTGCGGCGATGCGCGCCATGTGGTCCTTGTGGCGGCGCGTGCCTCCGCGTGCAGTGCGTAACGAGCGAGAACCATCGGGGGCAGGAAGTAGGAGCCGTGTAGCGGGGCTGAAGGCGCGTAAGGAGGCCGGTCGATGGCGCAGCAGACGCAGCATAGTTGCCGTTCAATGTGATAAGGTTTGATTGGATAATATGCTCGATTTAGCAAATAGAAATTGTCTGACACAGCGTCGTCATAAACAGATGGGGGTAGTTGTACCTATGTTTTGGTACTCTGCGTACGCTCGCAGGTTACAGTTGCAGTCAGAAAGCTCTTGTCACTCCTCGATCTCCCCCCAGTGCCTGCCACTGCTTTCCGACGATGTTGGACCCTCGCGAGACTTTCTCGGGCGTCATGGGCGCCTTCTGCTGCGTGTATGCAGGTCTACCGTTCGAGGTGGTTAAAGTGCGACTACAGACGCAAGGCACCAAGAACGCCTACACGGGAGTGACCGACGCCTTCCGCCGAATCGCCACCGAGGAGGGCGTCTTCGCCCTATGGAAGGGCGCGGTGCCTGCACTGTCCAGCTCCATCATCGAGAACTCGGTGCTTTTCAGTGCGAATGGCTTCGCTAAACGTGCTGTATTGGCATTGCACGCCAAGCAGAGAGCTGAGCACGAGGGGGAGTATCAACTCACGACGCTGGATGAGGCCTGTATGGGTGCCTTTGCTGGCTGCTTCTCTGCTACAGTAGGCTGCTAATTATGCAGTAAGTGTGTGCAATTGCAGTGTTTAATTCTGTTGCGATGCTACAATTAGGCCATCACCATGCCGGAGAACATCAAGTGTAAGCTGCAGTTCCAGCGCGGTCATTTGGGCGAAGGACGTACGTTGCACAGTCAAGTTAAGCTGCTATTGCACACCTAAAAGCTAACTGACTATTGCTCTTCTGTCAGGTTATCACGGTCCTTGGGACTGTTTGGTGAAGGTGGGCAAGGAGGAGGGCATCCAAGGCCTGTTCCGAGGATACAGTGCGCTGCTGCTGCGTGACGTGCCCTTCAGCTTCTTCTTCTTCGGATCCTACCAGGCCTTCACATCGGGCGCGGCTAAGCTACTGGGCAAGGAGTCCAAGAATGACCTGAACCCTCTCACCATTCTTGCCAGTGGCGGTCTCGCCGGCGCGACCAGTTGGGGCATCATGTTCCCTGTAGACGTGCTCAAGTCACGGATGCAGACAGCCAGCGTCGCAAACCCACTCTCGCTGCGTGGGGCCTTCCGTGCCGTCTACTCGGAGTTCGGCATCCACGGGTTTTACCGTGGCTGGTCGGCTGCCGTGCTGCGTGCCTTTCCAGCCAACGGCTCGCTGTTTCTAGGTGTGGAGATGACACACCGGGTCTTTCGTTGGTTCGACGCAAGGCACGCGAACTAGAATCCGTGAGAAAGCGGCTCTAATACAAATAGAATAGCAGCATGCGACGGTGATACAGCAACATCCAGCGTTCTTATCTGCGTCAGAAATACCTCTCGGGTGCTTTGGAAGGAGGAATTGGGAGGATGCACTTGGAATTCGAGGAGACGCCCGCGTCGATTGAGCGGAGATCCTGGCCATTCGACTCGGCTATGGCGACGGCCGCGACCATGGGCCTTCGAGAGGCCAAGACGATGGCCCCAAAGCCCCTTTCACCCGACCGGAACCGTCGAGGAAGCGTCGGCACGGTGGACGCGGACGACGACCTGGAAGAGCCGTACGAGCTCGACATGAGCGTGGAGACGGTGGCTCAACTCCTGGCCCTCAAGTCCACGGAGCTCGTGCAGCTGCAGCGCACACACGACGAGTACGTCAAGTCCAGCTGCGAGTACGAGCGAGAGCTGGAGATCGAGGTGGACCAATACGAGAAGAAGACGCAGCAGCTCGAGTCCACCGCACTTCAACTTGAACGGGACAAGGGCGACCTGAACTCGAGCATGAATGAGGTTAAGGAGGAGCTGCAGGCCACGCAACGTCGAGAGCACATGGTCCAGACGCAACTGGGCGACATGAAGTGGAGGATCCAGAGGTTGGAGCAAGATAACGACGAGCTGGAGACTGCGGCTCGCGTCGCCCAAGCGACGATCGAAGACCTCCAGCACAAGGCCGAGACGCTGTTGGAGCAGAACGTGTTTCTTCAGCACGAGAAGGAGGAGCTGATGAAGCAGCTCGCGTCCATTATCGTTGCCGAGGTGCACCCTGCTCCATTCGGACCTGCTGGAGCTGTTCCTCGAAGTGCGAGCGCTCGCTTTTCCCGTAAATCTTCGTCTCACATCTCGGAGGTCATCGCTCCCGTTCCAGTTCCAGAGGAGAACACGAGAAAAGGGAAGAGGAGGAAAGGCCGTCGCCCAGAAGTGCTCGAGACTTGTCTCCACCTCACGTGTCGAAAGTGCCGAGCCAACAAACCCCACGCGCACAATGGGGGAAGCGACGAGAAAGGATCCGTCGCAGCTTTCTTCGATAGACTCAAGGTTTTCCTCTTCGGCCCCGAGCGGTGACTGTGAAGATGGATGGATGAAGACTGCAAGTGAGCGCAGTTAGATACTGAAAGCTGCTCACTTTGCAATCGACTCTCAAGCGATACGAATCAAGCAGTAGCAGAGCTTCACATGGAACGGCTCGTTATCTACGCGTTGATCCTGGTGGCGGTCATTGATAGTATTGGCTTCGTCAACGCCAAACCTTGTTCACCGAGGGAGTTGGGCGTCTTCAACGATGTGACTGGCCAAGTGGGCAAATGCCTCCAGGACAGCAAGCTCAGCTTTCAGATGCCGCCGCGTTCGAGCCTCTCGAAGGTTCAACAGTTAGCTCTGTGCAAGTCGAAGGCCTGCCAGATGATGATCGGCTCCGTGGACGATCTGGACATCCCTAACTGCGAAGCCACCTTCGACAAGAAGAACATGACGCTGCAAACGAGCCTCGACAAGTTCGTATCGGCCTGTGACACGGCCACACCAGCTCCGTCTCCGATCAAGCGGCGTAAATCGTTCGAGTCGTCGTCGTCTGGAAGCTTGGACCCGTTTCCCAAGAAGAACCGGTATACGAATGTGGCTACTGCGGTGCACTTTGGAACTCTACAACAGCTCCTCGTACTTGTGGGTATTGCCGTTCTGTCACTGGGACTTGTTCTTCCTTGACTGGCAACAGTATGATGCCGCAGCATTCACTTCCACTAAAGCTCAAATATACTTCTTCTGCTCTCTTTCAGGTTTAATCATCAGCCTACTGCATACAGATCTCGTCAACTTACCACGTACATGTGCCATGAATGCTATGCCAACAAAGGTCGGGAAGTATATTTTTTTTTCGGGCCTAATCGGCGAGGGATTCTCTTGTTCCATCACTTGTCATCAACGCTTCTTGCGAGCACGGCACTGTGTTGGCCACCAGCTTCGACTTGAAGGATCTTTGCCTTCCCAAACGGCGTGATATCGTCCCCAACCCTGTCATATGCCTTCGACCACTCCAGTTGCCGCGGTTTGTTTTCGTCACGGTCTGCTCCGTTGCCTAGTGCCAGCATGTCGCCATATCCCCAAGAGAAAATTGCATCGCTCTCGGTAAGCGCCAGTGCGTGGTTGGAGCCCGTGGCGACCATACGAACCACACTGGAGCCGCCGTTTGTGGGCGTGGGGATCGTCACCTTCTGCGGGCGATCCTTGAACTCGCCGACGTTGCAGGTCTCAAGCATACCAAGCTGGCCCGAGTCTGCACGGCCGAACGTGTATATCTCGCCGTCATTGGTGAGGACGACCGAGTGATGGTTTCCTCCGTCCACGAATGCGACGTTCTTGGAGCTCAGATCCTCCACCAGCTGCAACTCGCTGCAGTTTTCAGTGTTGCCAATCCCTAGCTGACCGTAGTTGTTGAGACCGCAAGTGTACAGGTATCCGTTCGAGCTCAAGGCGAACAGGCTGTGGAAGGAGCCACAACCGATATCCTTCACCACCGGGAGCGGGTCCTTTCCGAGCATCACAGGCTTCGGCTGCAGGTGCTCAGTGTACACCACGTCGACCTTGTAATCTCCCTTGGAGTCCTTCATTTCGGCATCCACCTTGCGGCCGAGCTGGCCCATTTCCCCCAGTCCCCACGAGAACACCCGGCCGTCGTTCGTGCGCACAACGTTGAACGAGGCGCCACAACGAACATCAGCAACATTGTCCAGAGCCTTGATCAAGAACGGCCGCAGCTGTTTCTGCTTGAATGCAGCCTTGGCCGACGGTGCGTCGCACCACTGCTTGCCTTCCTTGTCGCGGTAGCAGCCCCACGCATACACCTTGCCGGCTAGAGTCACCACCGCCGTGTGACAGTCCCCGCCCACAATTTGGACGGCCATGGCCTGCTGCGGCCCGAATCCGTCTACCTTGGTCGGCACGTTCTCGTCTTCTTCGTGTCCCAAGGCTCCGTCATCATTACAGCCCCACGTGTACACCTCTCCGGCCGCCGTGATCGCGGCCGTATGCAAACCACCGCAGGCCACGCGAACGATCTTAAGCTTGAGCAGCGGACGCACCACGCGCGGGAACTTGACCATGAATTTGTTATCTTTCTTGGGATTTTTGTCGTCCATCTCCATCTCTTCATCCGTGTTCACGCCGTGGCCTAACTGGGCGCAGTCTCCACTGCCAAAAGTCAACAATTGGCCCGTGCGTTCACCGAACTTGGCGTCAATCTCGCGCGCGTAGCTGATATACTCCTTCATGTTCTGCGCCCAGCTGTCGGCCTTGTTAAGAGACCATTGGGTCTTGAGGTTGGCCACGAAGGCGCGATTGAGCGCCGTCAGCTGCCGAGCCGCCTCCTGCGCGCGCGAAGAGGGCGTCGCCGTCACGATCCTGCGCGCCTTGAGCACTTGAGTGGGGGCGCGAGGGAAGGCGCCGACATCGCTCTCGACAGACGGCGCAGATAGAGACGCCTCGTACTGCTCCTTGGACACGCCCACGTCGACGCGGCCGCGCTTCATGCTTCGTCGCTTGGTTCGAATTGTGTCGCTCTTTGCGGCCAATACATACGAGATATGTGGTACACATTGTCGTGTAAACCACACGAAATGAATGGCAAAGTGATGGATTGAAATTAGTGACAGACAAAAATTGATACGTCGCCTTTAGAGTTACCACGTTTGGCCAACTTTACAGAGAGTTAGCAGGTCGGGTACTCGTGGGCCTATAACATCCACCAGAGGTGAAACCATTGGTAGACAGGACTCCGCGACGAAGGCTTCGCCGGTAAGATGCAGGAACGCTATGGAATCAACCCCATGTTCTTGTGGAAGATGTTCCTCGCGGCATTCACGTCTCGGTCGTATCTCGCGTGGCAGAACGAACATCGGAACACGTCGCTCCCGACGAGGTTGTTCTTGATCTCGCCGCAACTAGAGCAGGTCTTCGAGGTGTACTCCACTTCACAGTCGATAACGCGTCCACCAGCACGCTCCAAAACTCGTTTTCCTTCAAAGACGCACCCCATCGACTGTCGTAACTCGATTTGT
>LGSM01000309.1:0-57723 GCA_001314345.1 Phytophthora multivora
GGGGACGAAGCCTTCTTTGAGGGCTTCTTCGCGACTGGCATCTTGGCAAATGGCATCTTGGCAAATGGCACCTTGTTCGCTACTCTCTAGTGTGTTGTGCGCTTCACCATTGATTTATCGTTCTGGCCATCATTCTGTTACACTTGGTTTTAATATGGAATGGGGTGGCCGATATCATTTGACGCATGACCAAAACCACTATGTTGTATGGTAGCCACTAGAAGGACAGCGAAATCGCGTGCGTTAGCACAAGAGGCGTATTTCTACCTATCACAGCACAAACATATCTAAATAGCAGGTCGGAACTCCAAAAATTGATAGAGTTGTGGATCAAAACGTAGGTGGCCGATCGAACCTGTCGTCGAGTGTAAGTATGTAGGTACCGGTAGTCTCAACATTAAACATAAAGTTTTGATAAACTAGCAGCGTTTGCACGGAAGTAAGCATGCGTCGTTAAACTAGAAATAGCGAGGATCTCAGCATTTCTTTTCCCGCTAAATTTGACAAAGCGAAGACGTCGAGAATGCAAGTTGGAAACCGTGTATGTGGGAAAAGTAAAAGGCACATGGGCAAGACTGATATCGCTCTTCGAGTTATAAAAGAAGGGAGGCAGCATACGTACGAGATTCACTGGCCAACAGGAATCGTAGAGATTGTATTGACTCGTTCAATATGCATCGAAATGGGTTCGTACAGTGTCCTGATGATCGCCCCAACGGTGTTGAGCTTTCATTTGTTCAACTACTGGAACCTGTTGCTCATGGCCCTCAAGGCTTTGGGGAGGAAGACACTTCTTCTGATGATGACGATGTGATGGAGGACGAAGGTGTACCAGTTGGAGATCCGGTAGAGGAAGAAGACAACGATACTGTACTTTTTCATGGTCGCCTATGGGTGCCCTGTGATGCTGTCCTGATTGACCCAGGCTGCCAGTGTTTTCTAGAAAAACGACGTTGCTTTGGCCGCCACACCTTCAACCCGGAGAGAAGACACTAGGAAACTACTTCTATCTTATGTACCCCATGGACACGTTAAATGAGCCTGTTTGACTGACTAACATCAACTTAGCAGCAAATTGGTTTCGCGCCATTGGGCTAGGCAAATTATTTCGATGGATAGGAATTCGTTTTGCAATGTCTGTGGAGCTAAGGCGTGGACTTTTGCGGGTGCACTGGGAGACGCAAACTAAAGATGTCTGTATGAACACACCAGGCTGGAGAGAGGTTTCAAATAACTCATCACTGCCTTGAGCAGATAATGTACGTTCGTGCATTCTCAGACAACAACCCGACCAGCGATCCCTGGCGTCCAGTACGTCCCTTTGCGCAAGGTGTCAACGCCCAACGCAATAAACATATCGTACCAGGTAGTATCCTCGTTGTGGTCGAGGTGAGAATAGAAAATCTACAGACAAAAGTTGAAGAAATACAGAGAGGGTAAAAAAAGACAGAAGAGTAGGGTGTATTATATACCTGTCTAATACGATTGTGTCTAATACTTCTTTTGCAAAAAATACATTACATTAGGGCAGATCCGAATCGTACGAATGCAGCAATGGCGCGTATGGTGCGATGACTCGAGTGACCTCACTTACAAGGATGCAGGAACCGCGAGACTCGCAGCGCGTGTTATGTGATCTTTCGCGGCTGTCGAAACTATGAGACGCGCAGTGCGTGTTAAACAGCCTTGTACGGCTGTGGAAACTGCGAGACTCGCAACACGCTGAGGTTTACAGTCCGCCAAATGTGTTGTTTGTTCGTCGACTACATGTATTCAATGAGGCATTCTAAGGACCGTCCTTAGCCAAACCAAGTTGGTGGTTCTCGCCTTAATGGGTCAGTAAGAACGCAGAGATACATGTGGTTTTGGACGCCATATGGGGGCACGTCGCCCACGCCCACCGCAGCAGATTGGAGCTGGCGGACGTGGACGGGAGGGATCACCCACTTCAGGTGCGCCACTCTACGCGGTAGAGCTTAGCAACGTGCCGCTGCTGCAGTCTTCTAGCAGCGCTCATTTTCCAATGCAGCCACGTGCAGAGGTGCTTTTCAATAACGACGTAGATCTTGCCGAAGCGGAGACATGCCTGCTGCGCGTGTCGGGAAACCATGATAACGACTTATTCTCCTTTTCTCAGGAAAGATCGATGTGTTGTAAATGGAGGAGTGACTGCGTATTAAGCCAAGCGTACTCGAATCTGTAGAAGGGAAACTGCCTAAACGTGCTCGTCTGGATACTTTTGAGGTTTGCGAGGCTGAAGGATTCCGGCGATCGAATTAACATCGGAAGCGCAGCAAGAAGAGCTCGCGCGTGAAAAATTCATTTACAATATCCGGAATCTTGGCCGCGCTGCAGGACCGCAATGCTTTGCCGGAAGACCTTGAGCCCGAGTGCCGACTTGCTCAGGTTTTCGCGTCGCTGTCGAGTCTCATGGAGCTCCGCGAGCGAATGCTGAAGCGTGGGGATGGCATGTACACAGCGGGCGATCTGCGGGAAGTGAACGAATATATAGCGGACGTACGATCGAACAAGCGAGCTCTGCTGCATTGAAGATGCAGTATTGGCTGTAGCAGGGGATCACATGGCGACGCTGGAGTGGTGCGGACGAAAAAGCGAAGAAGTGGTCTGGCACTCTACTTTCCTACATGGATCGCTGCTAATTATTGGTTCAACCAAGCGGGGTGGCGGTAAGATGTCAACCATCCTGCTTTATCATCCATCCACTAGCGCTGTCCGCTTCTTTTGATCTCGTTCTCAGCCAAATGGTGCCAAAACGATACTATCCACTACGACTGCGTCCACCTGAAAAAAAACAACCCGGCTAAGAACTGCCCTAACTGGCCAATATGTTTATTTGTTGATTTAAACAGTACTGGAAAGCGCCATGGCCGCTGAAGACGGTCATATCAGCGCGTTACACACATCCATACCCTCTCAAGAAGCCGTGCAGTGATACCTGGAGAAACCGAGGAGCTACCATCGTAACTTGAGATCCAATACTGTTGTTAGAGGCGTGAGTTGTAATATATAAGAGGTACTAGACTAAATTAACCTGATGTAGGGTGGAATGCTCGGCTTGCCGCCGCAATATTGAATTTTAAAGTGAAAGGTGCATTTGATTTACAAATAAGCCCAATGGTCTACGTAGTTGGGCACAAGTGGCAATAGGCTTCAACTAGAGATGCTGCTGCCACGCCGAAGGCTATTCTGCACGTGGAGGGTTTCTGTATTAGCGTTGCGGACATTTTCGAGGTAGGTATTTGTCGTTGCTTTACAGAAACGGGGTCAGTAAGCGAAACACTGTGGTATTTTAAAGTTATCGTGCCGTACACAGAGATGTTCACTGCATACTGACCAATTGACCCGAGTCGTCCGCGTTTCTTGTTGGCTCGTTTCTCAGTGAAACTTGGCCTTGGAGGAGGAGACCCATCGTACGGCAAACCTTGAGCATCAGGGGCAGCCATAACGCGAGCACAGCAGCCCAGCTTAAACCACATTCTGGAGGTATACGTGTGGTTGTTCGGATTCACGGACCAGTCAAATCCTGGTTGTTCTTCGGACTGCAAACTTTTTTCTGTGAGCTCTTCATTTTCTTGTGCTGATGGCTCCTTTCGTGATTGCTCGGAGATGGGCCCACTATCCTCTGGTAAGTGACTCTGGATAACGTATCATGCGCATGGGTCGGGCGAATTCTGTAGCGTAAAATAGCTGGATCGCTGAATGTCACCAGTAAATTCGTTAGATGGACGAGGAAAAGTTGTGAGTTCCTGTTTGCTCTGTGAGAAAAGTCATTGAACACCTACTATGTAGATTAGAGTCCTGTTCAATAGCTGTTGACTGAAACTGAGCCGGAGGCAGCACCGAGACGCCCGCGGAGCGGTTTGATACTTTTTGAACTGGCCTTGAGCAAGAAGTTTACGGTAGTCACGCAGAAAATGAAGCGCAGATCTACGAGATGTGGCGAAAATTTTGCTTAAAATCGCGCGGACGTTGACAACGTTCGGTAATTCCAGAATCTGAGCAAGTGGCCCAGCGTATGCTGCTGCTTCAATTGCCGATTAAAATTCTCCACATGATTATTAGTTTTCGCAAGTTGGTGTTTCGGAGCATTGCCATTTTGTAAAACGACCAGTGAGCCATTGTGGGACAAAGTAGCTACTGATTGACCGATACCCCTGGTTGACATCCCATACTGATGATGCATTCCGGACCCGAGTTTGTTTATCTTGGCTATCAGGGGCATAATGGATGCTATATACATGGCGAGTTTGTTTTTCTTTGCCGAGTGTCGTAGTGCGTTTCCTCACGTTCATCATTACATAAAAAAGCATAGGGACGATAGACTGACAGCCCATATCTAGCAATCGCAAAGCCTCGAGCTCAAATGCTCCTCGTTGGGCGTGGTCGGCGACCATGATCTCGTACCTAACGCATGCTTGTTTTCCAGAAGGATCTGGTACATTTCAAGAGTAGAGCGTATGGAAGTTTGCCACTGAGATAGTTGTAGGCCAGAGACCAAGAAAGAGTTAATAGGTTCAAACTGGCGCCACATATCCCAGGACCTGTTCGCGTGACCTAAACAAAAAAACCTTGCTTGACCTGGGTGAGGTCTGTTCCTCCTAAGCCCTGTAAGAGCATCTCCAGCGGCAGATCTATCGGCGGTATTATTCTAAAAGCCCATTAGAACAAGTTTTAATGTTTTACACTTGCAGCGGCAAGTCTTATCGACAGCTTTAACTTCAGCGAGACTCACAAGATCTACTAGAATTTCCAAGTTAAAAATCGAGATCTATTGCCTCGATGGCTTTGCAATTGAGTGCTAAAGGCCAATCTACTAGCACGGGGAAGGGCCACGAATGGATCTCGGGCGAGACCGTCCAGCTGTGTCTGTCATGGTTGGCGACGTCGGAAGATCCGATACGTGGCACAGGGCAGAAGAAGGCTACCTTCTTTAGCCGGGTGTATCAGCACTGGCTGTCTAACAAGGGCTCTGGCGAAGACAAATATCGAACTGAGGTTGCGATCGCGGGGAGGTAGAAGAAACTTCAATCGGAGATTACCAAGTTCTGTGGCATCTTCTCGAAACTGAAGAACCGCGAGCGCTCCGGGTGGAACGAGGCAATGTATATCGATGCAGCGATTAAAATCTACGCGGAGCTCTACAAGCAAAAGTTTGAATTCGTTAACTCGTGGATGATATTGCGTGGCAAACCCAATGGACGGACAAGCTAAAGATAACGGCCAACACTGGCAGTAAGCGCAAGGGCGAAGAAGGACCACTGGAGCATCCACTGGGGCATAAATCTGCTAAAACTACTGCGCAGCGCAGCAAAAAGAGTACCGTCGTCGAGGAAGCGCATCAACGAATTGTGATTGCATCAGAGAAGAAGGCTGAATTGGTGGAGCAGCTACTCCACTTAAGCATCTTCATGCAAGCGCCAGACAGTGATGAGTCCAAGCAGTTTTTGCGATGCAACGGAAGGCAATTTTAGCAAAGCTGCGAGCTGCAGCTTTGGATTCAGGTAACCATCGCCTCCTTGAATCCGAAGACACAAATCCTGGCAATGCACCGCCCGATACGTTCGCAGAACTGTGGTGTCAAGCAACAATAAAAACAACAACGTGAGCACGTGTGCTGAAAGTCTTCCAGAGGAATCCGTATAGATTTTTCGACTCGACGTTGCAGTGAATCAAATTGCAATTCAGTTCAATTCGTAGTGCCGCTCGCTCCAATTAATGTGCTGGATCTATACATTGTCTCCAAATAGGTCCCAAATATACTGAATCAAATCATTGTTTTACTCGAAATGAAGGTGTTCATCTCCTGCAGCTTCCAATGCTTGTGCAATATTTGTAACTGGACACTCGAAGCTCTGCACTAGTGGAACAGGGCTCACCCACCCATAATCAAAGAGATAGTCGTGGTTGAAGCTGCAGTCACCCAATTCATCTTCAATAATCATCTTGTGCAGGACGATACATGCGATCATAACGTCGGCCATTGGGCTCCAACGTTTGCACGGGATAGCTAGTATACGAAATCGCTGTTCCAACACCCCAAAAACCCGCTCAACATCTTTTCTAATTGCTTTTTTGCATAGTAGAAAAAAGTTTCTGCTTTCGGGTGTTTGGTTCGCTGATACTCTTCTGAAATATCGCCCAGGAGGGGTAGATACCGCCCATGAGATAGTACGCATTGTTGAAATCGACGCCGTTCACCGTAAACGAAACGGTGGACCCATCACCATTAGCCAGATCACCAAGCAAGGGAGAACGCTCTAACACGTTCAGGTCGTTGTTAGAACTCGGCATGCCATAGAAAGCGTGCCATATCCAAAGCGAGAGAAATGGTACTGCTTCCAAAATCACAGTAGAAACCTTTTTCTTTGTCGCGAAATACTCCTGCCCACGCCATTGGGTAGTTTTGCCAGCTCCAATGCATACAATCAAGACTTCCGACCATACCAGGGAACCGGCGCGATGAGGTTTCCGCTAGTAAACCTTCCAATACGTACTGCATCGGCTTTCGAATAAAGTAATTGCAATTTCATGACAACCCTGGGCTGTGGTGAACGGTGGTAGCTTGAGAGTTTCACCCAGCTGCTCAATTTCGTCATGCGAGAAGCGAAAATGGCGTTGGCACGTGGCAAAAACGATTTGGGCCAGTGTGAACGTCTCTCGTGTGGGCGGTGAGTTCTCTTCCACATGTAGCGCAGATGTAGCACAGCAGCGCCGGACGGTTTGTAGAAGCGGAATTCCCATCACTAGCATGGCTGTAAGCATGAAATTCCTCTCGCCTTCGGTGGCGTAGACTCGCATTGGTGCGATAACCTCTATCTTCTTTGAATTGCGAGTGAAGCTGTCTACTCGAGGTCCAATGATTTCGTCCAGGCCACTAAAGTTCTAAAGCTGACTCTGGACCATTTGGTTTGGAACAAGTGGATATGTTCCAACAAAATCCCGACATAGTCCCACTTCTAAAGTTCTGGAGTTCTCGGGTTGCGCCAGGAAGGACGGCGGTACGAAAGAATTCGTCGTCAGAATCGCCTTCAGTAACAATGAGTGCAGCTGTTGCCCACGACACTGACATTATTGGCGTGTTGTGCATCCCGTCCGGTCCTCCCACGCATCTTCTGGTCAGCTTCTGGTCACGAAACCCACCCTCAGATCGCCCGACAGCTACTCTTTGGCGAGGAGATGGATCCTCTCTTGCGTTGATGACCTCAAGACGCCACTTGTTGTGAACGACCGGTAGCGCCAGCTTTCAGATCGTCGCAGTTCCCTTGCGGAATGCACCTCAACTTTGATTGGATGAAGAAATACGAAAGGACTTTTTACTGGAAGGACGGCATTTCAAGTAAGGTTTATTTTATATTTTAGGTCTTAAAGCTTCTGTATAAGGCTTGAGTTAAGACCTGACACTGGTGATGCCGTAAAGAACCCTTCGGTTTGTATTTATAGCAGACTGAGGATGAGAGTGCACCTAGGTGCCAAAGACCAAGAGCCTCCTCTGCGAGTGGGGGCGCCTTCCAGCATTCAGACAGGCCGTTCATGTCGTCGTAAGGGCCGAGTCCATGACGGTTAGTCGATCGGTGAACACTCGTGTAGTACGACGAGGACAGGTGAGACCGAGCTTTGGGTACTGAGTAGTAAATTGCGGTTTTCCACCTTGTCTTCACTTAGCTCATCTAGATGCATTCACAGCTTAGCAGCTGACGATGCATCTGATGCCTACACGCTGACGATACCACAGGAACTTGGACAGCCAGAGTCCTCGCGTGCGGTACTGGGGATTAGTAAGGCCTACCAATGTTGTCTCATCTATGGTGTGCGTTCACTTTCTACTACTGCATATCACTCTGATCAAGTGGCAAGCAGTACTGAGCTGGACTGGACTGACCAGCGCCACGCCCATCACATTTGTCAAGGACTAGTCAAATACATTCTGGCTCTCCTTCCAAGCGGGTTGGCACCTACATTGCCCTAAGTTCGATTTTCCTGTTTCGCTGAAAAATACCCGGGCGATACTACAATGGTATTTTGAGGTCTCGGACTTCTCTTGGCTCTCGTAAGTAGACAGCGCGAAATTTGGCGCCTGGAGGCTCCCGGATTGATGAGGGTTCTCGTGACACTGAAGGCTCTCGGAGTGCGGGAGGATCTTGGACAAGCGGGGGATATAGGAGGCAGTAGCTGAGCCAACAGGCCAAGTATGGAGCTGCGAGCTCTAGAGTCAAGAGCCCTCGCTCATGTCAAAGCCCATCGGCCTAGGGACAGGATTGGTTGGGAAGCCGTGTGGTCCAGTGATGGATAAGGCCGGACTCATCAAAGGAGGTTTTGTGCCTGGGACTTTCCTCCTAAGATAAGACGATAATTTCATTGTAGTTTCTACCAAGTAACACACAAGCAACTTACCGTTTCTTTTGCACTGCTGGGCCTCTACGATGCGGATGACTCGCTGTTGCTCAAGCCACTGCGGCAAGAGGACGACACCAAGCGTTGGGAAGGCTGCTAGGTTTGAACCCAAGGCTCTAGAGACTGGCAACGGCAAGGGACAACAGCTACGAGAAGAGAGAATGACTGCAAACGCGAATGCTGCAGCTAGAGCTGTTACAGCGGCGGCGCCTGACCAAACAAGCCAAGTGGTGAGAAGGAGTCCTCCGAGATTCGAAGGATCGTTCGAGCTGTACCGAGTGGAATTGGAGCTGTATCTGGAGGAGCGCGATGCGCGGGCCGTCGTGACCGAAGATGAAGTACGCGACGCCAATGACGCTGCGTAACAAGCGCCATTTGACAAGAGGAATGGAATTGTGAAGGCATCGATCCTACGCGGGCTGCGTGGGTGCCAAGATGATGAGACCAACAAAATCTGGACGATGACAACAGCGAAGGAGACGTTGGACACAGTTGTGGCTAATAAGATACAGCGTGCCTCCTCGTATGCAGCAATGCTGAAGACACAGCTCTACGGGATGAAGCACACGCAAGGGCAGCCAATGCCGGAGTACTTAGCAAAGCTGACGGTGCCACAACAGCAAATACAAATTTGGGAGCGACATATCGAGTGAGTGACGACGACCCACCCTGAACTGGTAGAGCAGTTGGACCTTCCAACTCGCCTAGGGGACCGTCGACGCTGTTTACGATTGGCCTAAGATCGAAGGACGGGAGACTATTCCCCGGATAGCGGAGGTAATGAATAGCGGCAAAGGGAACAGCAACGGCCAAGTGATGATGAGCGCGACTGCGCAACGCCAGTGAGGAAACATTTGAAACGGGGGAGTGTGGAAGGATAATAGATAATGCATACTTCATACTGAGCTAAACTGTTTTAAAAGTCCTAAAATAAATACGGTTTTTGGACCTTTGGTAGCGGTACTGCACTAAAACCGTTATAGAATCCGGTATTGATAATATATCCACCACATACTCTAACTAAATCAAATTGGAGCGGTTGTGGGCCATTCAAGTACATGTACATGCACCTGCTTAGCGTTAGACACTGTCTTCATTTCCGCTTCTACTATGCAGCACAACGACTTCTCTTTCTACCACCAGCGCGAAGTCCAAGAAAGAAAAGCTTCCTACTACATATGCGCGCGGTATCGGGACAGATGCAAGGCCGAGCCCAAACGCACCAAGGCTCGGGCGATCGCTCGCGAGTAGCAGCAGTGACGGCGCCGATGACGGTGATGAGTGAGGACAATAAACATCCGGCGATGATGGTGTTGAAGCACGACCTGGGAAACACGGAAAATATTTGGATGCTGGACTGTAGAATCCCCACTCGTGCGTGCGTGGACAGGAAGGTTTTCACATGCATGAAGAAGGCCAAGGCTGTATTTAAAGTCTGGACGGGAGAAACTACAAGGGGAGTGTTGAGCGGGTCCGTGGCTCTGAGTGTGCCGAACAAAAGTGGCAACGGGTCTACGAAGATTGAATTGACAAACGTTGAGCTCACGCCTGCCGGAACTGTGAACCTGATAAAACTTGGTTCGATGGAGAACGAAGGTTCGAGCCCCTCGTTTACTGGTGTTGAAGTGACACCTAGGCGATTCTGGCTGGATTTGGAGGCTGGCAGATTGGAATTTGTGAAGCGTGGATCGCATTATTGGTTGGCGCCGACAGGACCTGGTTCTTTGGGGGATCTTGCGATGGTCACTCCGGGTCCTAATGCGATCGAGCTGGTGCGGCATCACGAGCGCCTCGGACACCTTAACGTGTCGGCTATCAAACCCATGATGGACCAGAAGCTTGGAGGGTGTGCGTATTTCAAGGGAGCTCTTCAAGAAGCCGTTTACGTACGAGTGGCTGATGTCCGACACCTGCGAAATGAGGGAGTACCTCGTCGGGTCGAAAAACTATGATTCAGGACGAAGACTCACGGTTCAAGTGGTGTAACCCATTGAAAGCAAAGAAGGACGCAAATGCGAATACTATTGGTTTGGTTCATTAAGGCCATAAAGTGAAGAAATTTACGAGTGACGGTGGAGATTAATTCGCCAACACAGAACGGGAGAGTTTCTTGGAGGTGCACGGGAGTGCGTTTGTTCCGACGCACCCGTACACAACGGGGGAATACGCACTGGTAGAAAAGTGTTTTTGGCAAATAAGTCCAGGGCTGCGATACAGACAGCGAACATACCGTACAAGCTGTCACCAGAGGTTCTACAGTACAGTCGACTTCGACAACATGAGCTTGGCTCGAGCCTTGAACAATAAGACGACGTATCAGAAGCTGCTTGAAAAGAAGCCGGACCTGGGAAAAGTATGTATATGCGGTTCGATTGGATTCGCGTACGTGGCAAAAAGGAAGAACAAGCTAAGTCCCAAAGCGGAGTCGGCGTTGCTACTTGGGATTGTACGCAAGGCACTGGGATACCGACTGCTGCATCTGCGGACTCGAAAGATCGTGGAGGCACGCGACGTAAAGTTCCGTGAAAGTACTTCAACGCGCTCCTGGCGGGAAGGCGCAAGACATATGCCCACATTCCATTTGCGTCATTATCTGTGGAGGTTGTGGCTGATAAGGGCGTACATGAAGATGCTTTACGCAGGGTAGTGAAACCCCTATCAGAAGTGACTTCGAGCCACAAGGAGTTCGCGGTTGCCAAAGACGACACGCAGGACTTGGGGGCAGAGAGGTCGTCGGACAGCGATGTCTCTTAAGTGGATGACATTGAAGAAGATCGGGCGGTATTACCAGCGCGGTCTCCGGCACCAATACAAAGACGGCTTGGACGACGCCAAGTTCCACGACAAGCACCGAGACGCTCACAGATGATGAGATGGGCTAACGTCAGACTGGATATCGAACAAGTGAAGGAGCCGTTGAAGGGTAAATTCAAGATCAAGGGCCTAAAGCGCGTGCATTACTTGCTGGGCATGAAGGTTCACTACGAACCTGGACAGTTGTTGTGCCTTTCGCAGACGGCCTACATCAACAAGATTCTGAGTAAATTCGGGGAGCGGCGAATACCGAATGCATCTGACGATCGACACGTCAATTCCACGCTATAATCAGGTAGGTATGGGCAAATGGCATATTTTTGCTTGAGTGCGCTAACATCTTTTGGTACAGAAATGACTACAGGCCGAACATGAGAGGGTCCTTTCCAATTTTTACATTGATCTCACCATTTGCTGTGTCCATAGTCAGTTAGTGTTTCAGCCTCTTAAAGTAGTTCGTGAGCTCCGGCTCGAGCGTTTCTTCATGGGTCCATAATCCCGAAAAAGGATAAACAGAGATGCTCTGTGCGCGTTCAGAGCTGAGTAGCTTAGGGATCCGCCGTCTCTTTCTCCAATGTCACTATCCACATTATGATTGTTTTTGCCTCAAGTTCGCTAAACTTCAGCGGCTGAGTGTCTCGACAATTTTTACAAAAACGACGTACACAAACTCCTACTGCCAATTTCTGCCCTGGATTGCTCACAACAAGCCACACCTCGTTCTAGTGTTGTTTGTAGAGTATTGGCGAAATCGGAGCGTAACTACGCTGCCACAGCTGTAGACGCGCGAAAAAATCGTTACCGCGGATGCCAGCATAAAATGTCAGATGTTTCGTCTAACGATAACCATCATAGTACGCACTTTGGCTACAGAATGCTGGGGAATAACTTTTATCCTTACTTTTTACTGCCCTGGAGATTTTAAACGATGTCATCCTACACACTGACTTCTGGCCATCATGCATTCTGCCTCCTGCACTCTGTCTTCTGCAACGCTGTTAGTTTGACAGCAATGTACAACGAACACCCCAACCAAAATAAAAATATATGTCCTTACATACAGATTTGTAAATAGCGATAGCGCTGATATTGTAGCGTCTTCTTCCGCAAATTACCTAAGCTTTCTTCGCTACAAAACTATTCGAATGTCATGTTGACGTACACTCCACAGTGGTAGCTGTTTAGATGCACCCCAAAGTCTGACATGTAAGGATCCACTATGTAGCGGCTTTGTATAGCTGGTAGGTGTGGCACTAGCCTTTGTGCTAGTGTTCGAACGGTCGACATGTAGCTTAAGTTCATGGAATCATAGTACTTGATTGTGATTTTCGCCAAATTGACCATGATTCCGCACCAATGCGCGCCATTGCAGTTCGCAGGAAGAAGAATGACCTGCTTGCTGATGATGTTGACTAGGCGTTTCAGTTTAACGTCTGGCACGATTGCATTTCCTCTGTCCACGACACCCCATATAGACGGACCAACAACTATGACTTCGGAGCGATGCCCAAAGAGATTTGTCAACGCCTCGGTTAACCCAGTGTCACTCAGTAGGAATTTACGCGCAAAGTCAACTATGCGGACCTAAACATTGAAATTATACAGTGTCAGTTGGTGGAATGATTCTGAGAATACAAATAGGACTTACCCTCTCAGAAAATATTGAAATTGTTTCTAATTTTGACACCAACCCTGCATCTTGTTCGACTCGAAATGCCGGGGTTGTATCCAGTGAGAAATCAATTTCAGCAATCCATTTTTAACCCTCTCAATGTTATTCAACGATTTGCCTGCATGATGCCATTGCTTCATAGATCCCAGCGTCTCCATCATAACTAGGAAAAGCCCCGGGAATACTACTGCAAAGTTGCGCTATGGTAATTGTTGGTGCTTCATTGGCAGTGTAACCACTTTTTTGCTCGCACGTTGTAGCAAGTCTGTGGCCAAATTACGTGAAATGTCAGTAGAATCCAGAATAGGTTTCTTAGCAGGAAGCTGGGAAATCACGTAGGGTATTGGTGGATTCATCTTCTTCTCGAAAACGAAGAGCTGAAAGCGGCGCAGAGGCTCAGCGCATGTTGTGTAGGGAGGGTCATGGGATAGGAGGCCTGGACTGACTTTAGGCTCATGTCTTGGTCGTGAAGGATCGAATAATCTTGTGTCATTAGGATGGATACATTCCGCTTCGCTTTCTTAGTCTTCACTAATAACTAAGTATCAATAGTAATAGGGTTGATCCTGAAAAAAATGTTATTACTTCATTCTTAAAAACCAATATATTATTTCGCAGTCGATGCATTTATGGTGAAAATTTACATATAAGGTTTAAACTTCAAAACCACTGACATCTGCCTCCAGACAGCCATTCATTTGTTGGGCTCAGCAGGAATAAAGCGCTAAGCACACAGCATTCCTTTGATCTCATTTTCGAACCGCCATGGTCCGCAACAGGCTCTACGCGGAGTTCTTCTTCGCTGCCAAAACCTCGAATTGTTTTGAGTGCCGCTACGGCGGCAAGCACCGCAAGCAAGCCCCATCCAATGGCTACAGTAACCTAATGGACCATTGCCACGACAAGCACCCCCAGTACACTGAGGACTACGTGGAGCATGAGCATCATGGCGCTTAACGGCTCGACGACAGCGGGTTCGTCGCCGACAATACCACCACCACCTTTAACTGGATGGGCTGGATTTTGTCCAGGAAACTGCCGCTCAACGAGGTGGACAACCCTGCTACATGAGCGATGTACGTTGGAACCCCCTGTCATCGCGGTTTCTCAATAAGTACATGCAGATAGTCGAACGTCTTACCGAGGACGCCATCTGTAACCTAATGGCTTCCCAATTCGGTCTGATATTTGACGGGTGGACCAGCGGTACCACCTACTACCTCGCTGTCTACGGGGTTTATGTCGCGGGCGGCACTGTTTCCAGCCCACTACTTGGACTGTCTCCTCTCGTGAATGAAAGTGATCTCGGAGTTGACTCTCATATCGAGTTAATTGATGGGATTCTATAAACTTATTAAAAGAGCAAGGCGGATATCTAATTCATTGTTGCAGACAACTGTTCCACCAATTGGGTGGCTACAAAACTCTGTGTACCATTGGTCGGCTGCGCTAGCCACCGGTTTGCTGTTCAGCGCTACCTTCGAAAACACGGTCTAGACCTCGAGAAGGTGAACGCGCTGATGGCACAGCTGCGCACCAAGAAGAATAGCGGGCTGCTGCGCAAGTACACTGATCTGGTGGCTGTCAAGCGCAACATGACGCGGTGATCGTCAACGTTCAACATGTTCAAGCGCTTTTACGAGATCAAGGCTGCAATCAAGCCGGTGCAGAGCGTGGAGGATTTCGTGGCGGGTGCGCGAGCCCAACGTAGGATCGAGAAGCTCTACAGGCAGATGCACGCGCTGGAATCTGTGACCAAGAAACTTCAGGCAGACGACACTACTATGGCCGACGTTCGCGTACCGTTCGACGGCGTTATACAGCGCTACCCGGAAATGGCAACGCATTTGTCAGAATGGGCACACATCGTGTATTTTCCCGACATTGACAATGGTGTTTTGAAGGTATATGCTCGCATTTTGTCAATACTGTAATTGGAATGTAATTCTCACTTTTATTTCGTTATTACTGCTACAGGTATGCAACGGCGACGGCCTGATAGAGGGCGAGACGGCGGCGGTTGCCACCTTTCACGTGGATGGCGGCCTTGAGGAAGATAACGGAAAGGTGGCAGCTGCTCCAGTAACTTCGCTGATGCTCTTCTGCATGCCGACCAGAAACGCCGCCATGAATCGCAGGAGAATCACTACAACCTGCTCGTGTTCACAACTCCGCTGACAAGCAACCGTTGCGAACGGTTGTTTTCCTAAGCCAAGATGGTACTCACTCCGCAAAGGAGTGCTTTTCTGCCTAGTCACTTTGAGATGATCGTGTTTCTCAAAATGAATAGGCAGTACTGGGAACGACGGACTGTTGCAGCTGCTGCTAGTCTGGCTGGTCAACAGCGTGCATAAAGGTGGTGGTATGATGCAGAAGAAAAGAGGTACTCTAGTGTAGCAGCCACCGGACTCTTACATTGAACCATGCATAGCTCAAAAATACCTTCATTGAGCAGTAACTTATAATTGTGTGTCCGTCACCTGCATCATGTACTACTTTAGGCGATGGCTTCCAATAAATAAAAATATACATTTTGCAATGCCTGACTACACGGCATCCGCATACAATGCCACAGCACGTACAAGCACTCCACGCCTGGTGGACGGCATTCTGGCTCGTCGTACACACATCATGTTCAAGACCTACCACGGCTCTGCTGTAACGGATCTAGCATCCGTTCCCAACGGACAAGCACGATAGCTGCGGTAGCTTCGCCATTCGTCGGATGCCAGGTTTCGCTGCAGCAACAGCTAGTAACTACTTTTTATTTTTTTCCTGCGCTCGTAGGTAACCACTACCAGCGCACTGCGTTCTTTCCCTTAACCAAATACATCAGTCTTCAATTCGTCTTCAACTACCCAAGTTGCCCAAGGCTCAATTCGCGCTTTCAGCTATTACGTGGCAATTTTGAAATTAGAGCAAGACTCTGATCGACCGAATTCAAGGCTACTATTTTCGGACTGAATTTAGCTAATTTCGGGTCCGACCAAGTTCGACTGCTACAACTCGGATATGGGCAAGCCTCCTCGGCCGTTTGAAGCCAGCTCGACCAACTTGTGCCCACAACAACAACCTCGTACCCACATGGACGACCCAATCTCTGCTGGGACCATGATGCAAGCGGCGTCTCCCGGGAACGCTTCCCTCACCGCTGCCCAAGCTGAGGCCAAGATGCCAGCACCGGCTGGAGCTCCGCCCCAGACTAGTTCGTCTCCACCTCCTGTCTCTGAACAGAGCGTGCTGATGCAGATGATGGTCGTGCAGCAGCAGGCCATGTAAAACCAGCAACAGCAGTTCCAGGCCTTCTTAGAGCACCAGGCGCGAGTGCAGAACGAGCTCTTTGAGAAGCAGGCCAAGGCTAGCCGACAGCGGAGCAAGGGCGAGCCGCCGAAGTTCAACGGCTCAGCCAAGGAGTATCTCGAGGTGTGGCTCTTTCAGATAGAGGAGCACTTCAGCAGTTACGCAGTCTAGCGCGACAGCAACGACTCGAGCTTCATAGTTTTAGTGGCGCCGTACTTAGGTACGGACATGGTGTCCTGGTACAGAGAGTTCAAGCAAACGCTAGGTGACCACCCCCGCGCCTGGTACCTGCTCAAGCAACAGCTGCGGATTCGCTTCAGAGACAGCCACTTCGAGTACAAGCTGCTGTCTCGTCTCTATGACCTACGTGCGACGGGCACCCAGAAGGAGTACACTGCTAAGTTTTTGCTGCTGCTCTCCCAATTCCCGTTGGGGCTGCCTGAGCTGATGAAGCACTGGCTCTACAAACAGAATCTACGTCCCAACACTAGCGCTCGTATCTCTCAGAATGTACCAACTACGCTGCAAGAGACTATTGAGCATGCGCAGCGCTGTGAGGATGCCCGGAAACCTGCCGCGGCAACGAAGAGCGCAAATGGTAACAATCGTGGTTCAAGTGCCAAGGTTGCCGCGGAACCGACCGGCTTTAAGAAGCCGAAATTACCCCGCCGCCACGATCCCGAGTTTATCAAGAACGCCATCTGCCACATTTGTGGTGTGAAGGATCACAAAGCACCGGACTGCCCTGACAAGGGCGAACCGCGCGCGGCAAAAACCCTAGGCTGGTCGGCGGGCAGGCGCACCGCTGAGCAACTCCCTGTAGGGGGTGGCCATACACCGGCAGCTGAGCCAGCCAACCATGTTGCTAGCGTCGCAGTCAAGGCTTTGCACTCGTTCAACTACGCGACGGACAACCCTCGACTGTCCCGCAAACGACATGGTGGTTATGGTTTTTTGGAGCAGACAGGCTCGATTGGCGACCGAGTCTGCTCTATTTTTCTCGACTGTGGAGCTTCTTTTAATGCTATAGCCCCGCAGCTTGCCTCCCAGCTTCAACTCGCTGTTCACGACTTCCCTATTCCATTGGAGCTTCAACTTTGTGGAAACAAGTTTATTACAATTCCCAGACGAGTAACGACAATGACGGGGCGGCTTGCTGGCTTCGGGCCCAATAAGACCGAGGCTTTTGTCATGGACGTCCCCGAGAAGCGCGAAGTGCTGCTCGGCATGCCGGGGTTTACGAAGGCTAATCCCGACGTCGACTGGTCCGAACGCGCAGACCTCCTCCGCTCGACGGACCTCCGTTTGGCTTTTCAGCAGTGCGTGCAACCTGCACGAGTTCGTACGGTTGGGGGTTCGCGCCGCTCAGCTGTACGCTGTCCTCCCTCAGCTACGGAGCAGGGCTCCCTCAACTACATTCGTCAGCACGGATACTTGTCGGCGCGCGGAATGACTCGGTTGGTGTCGAGTCACCGACTCAAGAAACGCCTGCGCGCCTCCGATAACGAATCCTGCTACTTCATCACTGCGGGCGAAAATGCTGAGGAAAATGCTTCGGCTACAGAGAAGCTGACATGGGGGAATCTCGTCGATAACCCTGTGTGCCCACTTGCAATTCGCTACAAGGACTCTATTTTCCGCTCGGAGTTGCCGTCAGTGCCGCCGACTCGCTTTGCAGGAATGGAGGCCGCGATTGAGCTCAATGCCGATGTGCCAGTTTATCACAAGCAGTGCCCCTATCGGCCGCAACGCGCAAGGTCATACGTGCGTGGACGCAGAAGATGGTCGCCGCCAAGGCAATTCGCCCCACAATCTCCCCGTACTGCGCTCCGACATTTTGTGCTCGGAAGGCCAACGGCGAGTGGCTAATAATGCACGACTTTAGAGGAATCAACGCCAAGATGCGCGTTCCCGCCAATCCTATCCCGCGCAGGGATGATATTTACCGTGCCCTGACTCAGGGCCGCGTGGCCTCCGCTATGGATCTTCTCTGGGGCTTCTACCAGGTCTGGCAGCGCGAGGACTGCCAATTCCGTTTACAGCCTTTTGCTACGCGCGACGGACTGTACGAGTATCTAGTCACGCCGATGGGCATATACAGCAGTCTGCCATGCTTCAACCGTTTGGTGCAACACATTTTCGCCGACCAACAGGACTTCTGCCGAACGTATTTTGACGACGGTTTCGTCTTCACGCCCAGCGATTCTATTGACGATCATCTTGCAGCCTTAGAACAGATGTTCGAGCGGTACAAGGAGCAGCAGCTCCTCATCAAGCTGTCACATTATGGGCTGATGAAATTATCTACCTTGGCGATCACATCGGCCGTGACGGCGTTCGAATGGACCTCGCCAAGACAGAACTGATCCACAATTGGCCCAGACCGCAGACAAAGGACGAGCTCCTGTCTTTCCTAGGGACGTTCGTGTACGTGCTCTGCTTCTGCCGCGACTTCGCTGAGCTGAGCGTGCCCACCATCGAGCTTACCAAAGAAAAGAGTCGCCGAGATCCCGTGACATTTGAGGAGGAACACGACAACGTGTTCAACGAACTGCCTCCGAAAGCTGGCATCCCGATTCCTCGGACCCTACACGGTGAAGGCAGTGGTAATCCTCGCGGTATCGGCTCACGCTCCCACCTGGCTTGCGTCTTTTTCCTGAATTTCACGTCTCTCTATTGAAGCCGTAACGTTCACGACAACGACCCCCATCGGGTTAACCGACCCCGCGTCATTGTTGCCGACGGAAACGAAGATTTGTTCATCCGATCCATTACGGGGCATCGCCGCCGCAAAGGTGTCCAGCCATATCGGGTTTGTTGGATGGACGCGGGCGTCAAGCCCTCTCAGGAGCCGCTCTCCAATCACAATCAAGTTCGTGGTCTTATTCTTGAACATCTTTCGAGTTTACCATCCACGAGGACAACAGCTCATCTACACGAGGGACTATAACAGATCTGGCATCCGTCCCCAACGAACGAGCACGACAGCAGTGGTAGCTTCGTCGTTCCTCGGATGCCAGGTTTCGCTGCAGCAACTGCTAGTAACGACTTCTTACTTGTTCCCTGCGCTCGTAGGTAACCTCTACCAGCGCACTGCATTCTTTCCCTGAACTAAATACGTCAGTCTTCAATTCGCCTTCAACTACCCAAGTTGCCCAAAACTCAATTCGCGCTTTCAGCTATTGCGTGACATCGGCGCTCTCCCGCTGCGGATCACTATCATCCTCACGTTCGTCGCGTGTACTTTGTTTCTGGTCACTTCGGTGTGGAGCATCTTGCATGACACGTGCAAGGCCGTGCACGGCGACAACCTGAACGCTGCTCTGGCGCACAACGACGCACAGGCTAAAGACTATCAGTACCCCCCCCCCCCCCNCCCCCCCCCCCCCCCAGCAAGAAGGGCCTGTAGGCGCACCTACTACCGTAGACTTTGATCTGCAGCTCTTGGCACTCAAGGTCGCTCGCCGCTCGGGTCGTACGCTGCAGTTCGCGTGTTCCGTCGTGGATCTCGTGAGTATTGTGATACCATTACACCAGCCAGTATATTGAGCCTAAAGTTACGTACGCCATCACGGCATGCAGCACTGCTCTGGGCTCGCTGTGGCGCATGGTAGCCGTCGAGAACCCGAAGTTGTCCCGCCACCCCCAAAGATTAAGTTATTTTCCCTTCAAGATGGCTTTGAATTCAACACATATGTACATGAAGTGTTACTACATGTACATGTAAGTTTATGGCGGTTACATATTTCATCAGTTGCACACGCCATGGCGACGAACTAAAAATCTACAATGAATGAAGTAGCGAACAGTCTTGGTGTAATGAACTTTCCGAACGTTGTATTCTCAAAAATAATTTTGTTGTTGCTACCGATTACGTTAAGTATTTATAGGGTTTGATATTTAAGACCCAATTTTGGCTTGGCGTTACTATGCCTCCCGAATCGTCAAATATAGTACACTAACATTTCTGCTAAATACGGATTCAGATGTGTAACTTTATATTCACGAATACGAAAAAATAGCGGATGTTATTGACTTCAGTAGTGCTCTGCAGCGAGACGATGGTAACCTAGAGAACCGCCCCGTTCACCGTCTGAGCACTCTCGTGTCGTTGCCTCTGTGCCTTTTTTCTTTGGAGCTGCCGTAAACTCAGTCTGTAGCATGGTCCGCGTTAGTATTCTCCCCGC
The DNA here is from genome assembly GCA_001314345.1 of Phytophthora multivora. Lineage (NCBI taxonomy): Eukaryota > Oomycota > Peronosporomycetes > Peronosporales > Peronosporaceae > Phytophthora > Phytophthora multivora. Next base: position 20,386 of record LGSM01000309.1, read on the forward strand.
CACTGTTGTCGTTTTCCGCTTTCTTGTCTTGGGCTTCCGTGGGGGTGGAAGTGTAAGGATATCGTGCTGGACAACATCCTTGTATCTGATCCACGCAGCTTGATGAACCGTCACTGGGACACCATTGCGTTGAAAGTCAGCCAGCTTTTCTGTGATCGTCACTCTACTAAGTGAATATATTCCACAGCTCTGAAAACCAGAGGTGCTGTTCTTGTCGACGTTACTGCAGATCCACGCCAAACTGGCAAGCTGCAAAGCGCGACGTTTGTTGATAGCTTCTTCTCCATTGTCTGTAATCATGGCATCGATGAATGCTTTCAACCCCAGCTTAAATGTGTTATATACAGCAACATCGAGGGGTTGCAGTAGGTGGGTACCATTAGCAGGAAGGTAAAACAACATAACACCCAGACGTACTGATGCCTCGGAAATGACGTCTAAAATGTGCGACGATCAGCCGTCAATCACCAACTCCGGTGTACGTGACTGCATTTATAGCCTTCGTCATGGCTTGTCATTATCATTTCGATAGGCCGGGGTTGCGGTTTAAAAACCCAGGGTACCACCCATCACCTACACCCTTCTCGTTGACAAGCATTGAGACCTCACTCGCCTCGTGGGCAGTTGTTTGTCGTCCTACTGGTGTGCATGTCACTTGTCGAGCGATGACCCACTTGAACCGGCTGTCCTTCGCTTCTTGGCAGTCGTTTCGGAGGGCCGCATCGTTTTTTCGCGAGGAATTCACCGGTGTCTGCACACTTCTTTAGCCAGCGATTAAGCGTTCGCACCAGAATGCCTTGGATCTGCAACGTCGACAACCGAACAACCGTTTCGCACCTCCTGCATAGCTTCATTCTTCTCCACGTCGGTGTAGCTCTTTCTTGTCTCCACCATTTTTGCAATGGTAGCCAAGACTGTTTGAAGCTGATAAGAACTCGAGTGTAAGTTGCCAAAAAATTCGGCTCACTATTTACAGCCAACAGATCTACTCTATGGTGATTCTCGTTTGTCTATTAACGGATAATAGGGTAATATAAAAATGGTCCGTAGAGAGAATTGATCGGGCTGAAGTTCAGGCCTTATGATCTGAAGTATGAACGGAAGATGTTGTTGGGTTCTATTAAAAGATACCGCTATGAACGACCTAAAATGACCTAGATAGAGATCGAGTCAGAGGTGAGGGCGACAGGAGAAGGCTCCCTTGGCTCATCCACATCGCTGTCAATATCGGAAGGTAAATCAACGGGCTGCGGGAGCTCGATTCGCTCCCTAGAAGCCCGGTTGGCACGGCCGCGAGGAACGTCGCTGATGCGGCGTACATACTCTGCTGAAATCGTCTTTATCACAGTCACAAATGTGGCCATTGGGGAATGCGGCGTAGGGAACCTACTGTTGAGCTCCATGTTGAAGCGCTTGAGAGGATTGTTCGTCCTTGCATCAACTCGTTGCCGGCACCGTACACGTTCCATTCATCGATAGTATACTTCTCCAGCCACGTTCGTCTAAAGTAGCCCCTAAATTCTTCCCATTTCGAAGTTGAGTAGTCCACTTGAGCTAGTGCCCAACGCGTCTTGATTTCCCGTTTTACCTATTTGATGCCTCGTTCTACGTGGCTGCGTTCGATCACTGTCGATGTGTCTATGACTCCGCGGCACATAGCAATCGAGCACTCGATCTCTGGAATTGCACATCGTTTCATGGAGCGACGTAGAGCTTGTTTCATATGAAATAGGCAACCTATCACGAGCGCGTTTGGGAACTGAATTTGGATCGCGTTCATGAGCGCAGATTCACAGTCGCAAATGACCTCCGCAGGTTCAATCTGCTGATCTGTTCCTTGCACCACAAAGTGCACCATATCCCAGTACGCCTCCTCAGTCTTCGAGGTACATGTACTGAGAATATAGTACACCTGCACGTATACACCCGAGGCGCGATCGTGCACCATGAACACGACACATTGCTCGTACCCCCGTGGCACGCAACGAAACGTGCCGTCGACGAATTATGTCGTCCCGTGGTATCGTAGCAGCGCCATTAGTGATGGATGTGCCCAACCCACGATGCGGGTGGGTTTTGCCATGTTCTTTGGGTTCATGGTAGTGTAGTGAAACTGAAAGAACGATCTAGTGCTAGCGAGAGCGGTGGCGTTTCGATCATACCGTGTACGTTGGCAGAATAGTGTTGATTTCTGGCATGGTTCACACGACTAATGACCTGGTTCTCGGCCAAGTCACGGACCACGTCTGGGTTTTCATCGTCGTAGAACTACTTTCGGAGTTTCTCCCACATATAACGAGAACGCCAATCACGATGCACCACAGCTACGTTATTTGCCGCTGCTTTCATCTCGTCCTCGACGTCTCGGATTGCGGTTGCTGCGATAATGTTGTCACGACACGTGTGCGCTCTAACGCTAGCATAGCCCATAGAATCAATAGTATACTCCATCTTTCCTTTGCAGCCGGCGCGATACTTGGAACAGTGGTACACGATCTTGCGTTGGGATGCCCAGACCCTCACGTACTTGTACCCTTTAAAGTAGCACGTCGTGCGCTCAGGACGCACCAGCTCCACACTGCGCGTCAACTCCACCCTTTGGCAATTGCGGTCGTCTAGCGGCTCCGCTGCAACCTCCTGGCTCCTTTCTTGAAGAGGAGCCCTCCTCCCCCCGTTGATTATTTCGCCTCCTTGCGCCGGGGGCTGAATGTCACCTTCCCCTCTAGTCTCTGCTTCCACACGATTTTGGTGGTGGTCGACACCTTTATCGCCGTCTCCTCCGGACCCTTGGGCACATGGTGCAAGCCCGCCATGACCGCATTCTCCGCACCTTTGCCCTTGCTCACCCCCTTGCTCCCCCTCTTGTGCCTCTTGCCGCATTTTCAGATCTGAGCGCTCTCAACCACCACGCAATGCCAGAACCTATACCTGAACATCGCCGCCACAAAAATCAGTTCCCAAATCAGGTCAGTTCTGTATACGAACCATTTGAAAGCTAACCGATAATAGCTGGTTTTAAATACCCAAACAGACCCTAATTAAATAATTTACCTTATGAGTACACGCGCGTAACTATCGCGGTTCGTTTTCGAGTAATTGTTGGTGCCCTTTGGAGTATACACCTAAAACGGATACCCTAAAAGTAAATATTTTTAGTTCGAATTTCTTTTCTCTTATTGGATGCATTTGGAGTACTTTTAATTGTTACTTAAGTTACTTAACCTTTGACGCATGACGATAGAAGTATAATAGGGTACTATGAGATACTGTATAACATTTATGCATGTGGACATTTTGTACTTCAGGGCCGTTCCGGAGAGGGGTGACGACTCAAGGTCGCCTCAGTACTCGTTCTGCGATTGGCTAAAGGTTTTGAGGGGAGGATTATTTTTATGATTACAAATAGCTGTGACCTCAAGCACTGATCGAGATTCAACCAGGATTTTCAGCGCGTCCTACACCACCAGGGATGCGAACATGGAAGTACCGCCGCGAATAGCTAAAGAAAGCGAAGTCCGAGCTAGACGACACCGATTACTGATGTCCACGTCTTAAATGACCTTACCGGTCTGGGGCCAGTTACCGCTAGCTTATTGGTTCGTCAGATTTACAACAGATAAATAATAATAAAAAAAAAATCGTTTTTGAGGTTCAATAAACGTTACATAAAAAATGTCGAACCAAAAATAGAAACTCTAACCTGTGGTTCTCGGTTTCACCGGTAAACCATGAGAAATCAGCCAATCAGAGGTAAGGAAAGCGAACTTTGATAGCTATCAAAACTGGCTCTTAGTTTAAGTTTAAGCTCATAATCATAAACGGGACGGATTTCGATCCTGAATAAAATGTGAACACTGTTCCTGATTATAATGAGTTCTTATAAATGCTCAGAACTGCTGTTCTGATTCGGCATTCCTCGCAAGCGGCTGAACTGGAATGTGCACAAACAGACCTTGTTACTGGAAAGGTGTATTCTCACGCTGCTACAGGATAGGGATGGAATTGTTCGAGACGCTGCTTCAAATATTTATATCAGCTCTCGTCAGCGATGAGCTTCAATCTGAGAGGCGTGCAGGTGCAATGCTAATCACCCCAGAAAACATGCTGCAGATGGTTATCTCCTGATAGACCGGAAGTGGCTTCCATACAAAGCGGTGCGTCGCTGGAGTGGCTGTTCGTGTCAAATCGTGATGTTCCAGACGTAGCTGCATTCTATTCCGGGCACTACTAAATGTACAGTGAATTTGCTGCCGTTTCACGGGTAGCTATTTTGATTCTCCTGACAAAGTCCGCGATTCACTTGTATTCAAAAAGTAGGGGCTCAGTGACGATATCTTGGCTCTACCATCGAACTTTTCCTGCGCTGGCGACAACGCTTATTCAGTGTCGAGCTAGGTTCTTGTTCTGTCCATCAAGCTCGAAATCAAGCCGAAGATGCACTCCGATTTCAAATTTTTACCCAAGCTAGTTGATGATTCCGATAGCAATGGCGTTTGACTTGCTGGTCAACACCGCGCGGGTCTTTCAAAGGTCCCTGGTGGTTGACTTCGACAACGTGACCAAAGTGATTAAGACGTGTATGAAACTCTATGAATTTAGCACAAGCGTCCCTGAAGTCCTCATTTGTCCATAGGACCGTCTCCGTGCAGGATGTGACGGCACTATCGCCGTCAAGCTCATCGAACAGCGACGTCTGTGACTACTGGGAACTATGCGGTACTCTAGCTCGGCAAACGCTGCTTGATATCTCAGTGAAGGAGGGCAAGGATAAAGATCCTGAGGGCAAATGTCAAGACTGTGCCGTTGACGACAAGGTTTCTCATGACACCACGGATGAGGGGGATGGGGAAGATCTGCCTGACAGCCCTGTTAATAGCATTATCAGGGTGACCAATGCCTCTCCAGCCCCCTCCTCCTAGAAGCTACGGAAGCTGTTTGGACCTGATGAAAACTACATTCTTGCAATTTAAGTAAAAAAAGACATGCCGTTCAAAGCATTTTTGGGGAGATTTGCAAGGCGTGGCAGACGTTAGTAGACAAGCTAAATAATAGCCCGAATTTTCCCACGGTGGGGATTCCAGGGTGCAACCGTCCAGGCTCGTATCGAGCCTCTCCTGACAAAACATCGCCAGTGGGAAATTGGTTTGGCTGGGAAATCTAGCGTCGATGAGGCAGAAACAGCTTTATCCGCATTATGACAGACGTCGTATCCAAGTTATCGACCATAAGATTGGAAAAGAGAAGGTTGCTGCTAGAACAGCATGTGCACAGCGATCCAAGGTTCTCGTCGGAGAAGTGTGGTTCGCACATCTGTGTTGACACGGTTCAAGCTCGGAAAACGTGGATCATCAACTGAGACCGACGAAACAGCAGCTAGCCACCCCGTACTCAAACGAGGGCTATCGCTCAGAGTGGGCAAGTGCCATGTATGATACGAAGGCAGATCGATCAAAACCAATTAATGCTTCCGTCCAAAATTTTCGCCCAAATACAAAAAGCTGTGATGGAGTTACGACAACAGGAACTAATGTTCGAATGCAACAGAACGTGAAAAGGAGCGAGAGAGCGAAGAACGGAGACAGAAGAACGCCAGGGGGAACGTCAAGAGCAAACGGAATCGATTTCCAACATACTGCATATATACTCCAACCAAAACGCACGCTGCACTTTCCCATTTGTAATATTACTTCCAATCTCGTATTTTATAATGAATGGCACAGGATTGGCTCCTACTTCAAAAAAACTTTTTACAACTCCTTCTCCTTTTTTTCCACGAGATGGATAACCTGGTTCCATACCCAGACTCGATTCTGACGTCGCAGACGCTACACGGGCTCAGCAGCCAGGCGCTACGACGTGTCGTCGTTTCATCAGACAAAGGAAGAGGTCTTTTCGGCTATCTTCCTGTTTGACGGATCTGAATATCGCTATCTGTACGACTATGGCTCGAACGACGCGTCTGCTATTTACCAATGCAATACGCATATCGACTGCACGAAGTTCCTACGTCTCGTCTCACCACTGGAAGTGGCGAGAAAGAGAAGTGTTCCTACAAGCAAGTTGAGCTCACAGCGGGCCAGCCCCAGGTATGACATTTTGCTGCTCTTAAAACGCGAAGCTGACGCCATTTTGTTTGGAGAAGCGGGGCCAAAGAAATGCCTTAAAATCCTTCGTGAAAATCACGCAGACACTGAGGTTTTGCTTCAGTTGTTGCTCACCACAGAGCAGCTAAAAAACTCCAGGCCCAGATCGTCAAAAAGCATGAAAGTGCGAAGTCAAAATATTTGCAAAGTCAACGAACGGACGTACTAACTATTTAAAACATTTATGTGTAGAGAAATTGAAGATCCAGGCACCAGCAGCTGTATTGCAGTGGTGCAATAGCAAAATGTGTGAATTTGTCCCTGATTTCTTTAGACACGCAAGGTCCGATCGGAATTTCGACGAATCACTGAACGAAATGACGGACCACATGATTGTCCTTCGTGTCCTCGAGCACAAAATCATTAATGGGAAGGAAACGTCATTTGGAATTATGTTTTTTCATTCGACATTTGATGATGAATCCACAGCGAGCTGCAGGCGGCCAAGAAGCGGATGACATTCTTCGAGCGACCGATGGCACCTACAAGTAGGGTTGACAATTCATCGTTAATAACTCATTTATTATCATTTACACATGGCATTCTAAGCGTGATATTAACGATTAATATTGGATGTTGATATAAAATTGATGTAGCCCACACCAATCCACTACATGTTTCCCTCCTCCTGCTCGATATTAACACATAGAATCAGTTGATAATCGTTATTAACGATTAATAATTCACCAAAGTAATTTAACTGTTAATAGCGGTGAATTTGATTTGTCAACACTACCTACAAGCTTCACTTCGGGGGGTGGACGCTTGTAAACTTTTGTACATACGACACACGGTACGTCCGTAACGCGTACTCGAAACACTATGTCCCCTGGACGTTCATGTTTGTCCGTACAGAGCACGAGACCGAATACCGTGAGCTTTTTCGACGACGGTGCTTTACCATGAGGCCGTGAACTTAACATCCGGTTTGGAAGTCAGGATTATGCTGTCTACATTGCGAAAGCTTTTACACAGGTTTGGCTGGGTACTCTCCATTTAAATTGCTGGCCCCATCTTGCCTGGAAGATCAGAGAGAAACCGCGCGAATTGCTGGATGACATCTCGTACTATAAAGACACATCTACAGTGGTTACACCAAGCAAAGGATTTCACTCATCGGTGGAATTGTTTGTGTCGAAATGGCAGACGGTTAGTCACGAAGCGTATGTAGCGTCGTTCTAGGGCGTGGGGCTCGTGGTTCATTGGTGTTGCAGGAGCGGTAGGGGGTATACTACCAACGCAAAACCCTCTAGAAGCCTTTCGCCGCTCGTTTAAAAAGGCTGTGGAAGACAACCTTCGCGCGAATACGGCTACGGTTCTAAACTAGTCCCTACCTGGAATTATTCTCGTGGCTGGAATGGAACATGGAACAGGGCCCCTACGGCATTTTGGAGAAGGTAAATATTTGTGTTTGAAAGAACCCCTTGCCAGTTTACTCACATTTTGGTTTAATACTACAGAACTTATACTTGCCGAATATTTTGTCCAAGCTCGCTTGTTACTTGCAGGCAAGCAAAAGTTTCTAAAGATGCGCCGTCCACGGTCGTGTGAAGTACGAGCGGTCCGTTCAATGCTCCAAACTACATGGTCAACGGGCTGCATCTCGGTGCTGGTATCCCTGTTCCATGCGCGCAGGGCAAGCGCGTGGCAGCCTCGCCCGAAGGAACACTCGTCCGAAGCAAGTCCGTTATAGACGCGCCGTTGCTGTATATGTCTCTGCACAAAGTCGCCGTGCATGATGGAGTGTTGCCCAGAATGAACCACCAGGCTATTTGGCGCTCCGAAGAGGTACGCAACTTTTATTTTGCCATTTCGTTCCTAAATATCGCTAAAACTTTTTTTTTTTTATTATTTTGAAGATCGAGGCAATTCGTCACATGTATGGGTGTGACTGCAAGCCAGTTCGTCAAACAGGGTGGATTTGCGAGCACGTACTTGCCACGCTGTCGCTCATTGGTAAACTCAGAGTTGAAGATGGGTTTCGAGCTCTGCCCGGTCGTCGAACCACTGGTCGACAACAGAAATCTTGCGGAGTACTGGTGTGAGACTCAAGTGATGCTCATTTTTTCAGCGTCAAGAACTTCATTCGACTGCTTACCAAATCCCCAGACCGTGTCCTGCACTGGCCGCTGAAAAAGTTAAAGTTACAGACAATGAGAGAAGACCCTCGAGAATCCCGTTGGAAAAGTTACGGCTTGGCAGGAAAACGCTGGGAGGTACGCCTGACCAGTACGCTTTTCTGATGGCGAGGTTATCGTTATGCAATGTGAGGAGCTAGTTAACGCTTTCGCACGAAGCTACTCCCTTGGCCTCAACATCACCGACACACCTAAGTAGAAAACGTCGTCAAACCCGATGGGGCTTTACTTCAATTTGATCCACCCCATTCTTCGTAATCTCAATATATTCTTCATACTCGAAATTCCCTCTTTTTGAGCCTTACTCAGAGGTGATCCAACTGTTACTTGAATATAACATTTCCCCACCATCGCGCAGGTCGAGATCTCGTATAGGTGCGGTTTTTACTGAAGCCAGCGCTTCAAGGCAAAACTAGAGTTTATTACTGTGGTAACGGAGTACTTTGCAAACAGCATTCCCCATACATACTACCTCCCGCGATGCAAGCACTAACGGCTAACGAAGCAGCTGACGTACAAGATGTCACCATTCCCATGGTACGTGAAACCCTAGACTGGCAACTACAACGGTGGCTACGCCACTCCGGATCTGGGACGAGGTTAACGCTCAAGTTCTAAAGGACAACCGAACACAACGTAGCCACCCGAGGCTTGGCTCGAGGCCAAGTTATTCGGCAAGTTCATCGTGCCCATGCGATCCACTATGGAACCGACGTCCATGGACGAGCTGAAATTCCTCCATTGGTGAACTGCAAGAGCAGCAACTTACTATTCTTGCAGATCACCGCGCGTGGCTAACACAAAGAACGTGTTGGACAGGGTGATTGGGCGGACCAATCCTGCTCTTCTAAGCCTGATTCGATACGAGAACATCGCGTTGTTTGTAGACGGCACGTTCCGTGCACGTTCAAACAGTGCATCGTCCTAAGGGACAAAGCATTACATCCCGATTTTGTACTCTGCACGTCAAAAACCTACGGCACGTACTGGAACGTGTTCCAGTTCGTGTCTAATGCATGTGGAGATGGCATCAAGCCGAAAGAGGTTGTGTGCGACTTTGAAACCGCACTAATCAATTCTTTGAGCGGCCGGTTTTCCTCAGCAGCCATCATAGGTGTCTTAATCCATTTCAAGCAGGCCTGCAAGCGCAGCATGGTCAAGTTTCGCATCCATGAGGGTCAAATCAATATCACATTGAGGCGGGGGTTTCTTGTCATGTTGACGGCGGTGGAGCGAGCAATCATCGAATCGAAGGATATTTCGTGGGTGAAGGACGCAATCGAGAAGTGATGCATCGAGAAAAGCATTTTTTATCAACTACAAGACGGGCTTTCTTTTGGAAATACTTTACCCGAGCGTGGTTGAACTTACTGCCACTAAAGTTCTGAAACGTCCATGGATACAGCAACGCCGTTGTCGCCCGCACAAATAACCCGCTCTAGCGGTTTAATCGCGAGCTGAACGCAGCGTTCGGAACACCTCATCCATCGCTGCCGCGATTTATCCAGACAGGCGAGAACATATCCCACCGTCGCTCCCAACTCCGGGATGGCATTAATCTGGGGAAGGCGAAGCCGCCTCGTCGTACTGATCGTACGAGCTTCCAACACCGGTCGCCCTAGAAGGAAGAAATAGTGGAGCTGGTAGCACAGTAGAATAAGCAGACTTAATAATATATGCAGTGCTGTGTGACCTGGGGTTGGTCTTGCCCCCACTCAAAGAAATAGGTCACGTGACCTATTCACAAGGCCTCTTCTCTGTATAACCTGCGATAACCCCTATTATACAAACTTGGTTGTAAATCCGCGTGATAAACTTCTTCAACCGACCGGTTTCTCTGCGCGCGGTTCTACGCCGTCGTTTTAGTCCAGTGAGGGGAAGTTGTACCAGCCTTTCGTCACCATGAGCCCACGCATATTACCAGCCAGCCATCTTGTTCTAGAGTATAAGTTTAGAAGAATGAAGTAAATAGTAGTAGAGCTGAGCCGCACTCAGCACTCAGCAGACCTGCATGCAGTCCGTGGGTGAATGGCCCGATTGAGTTACACTCTCCAGGTCATCTGAGCTATGATACTGGAGTACAGGATCAGCACAAACGACTGTCTGTATTCTTTGAGCTTTCAATCTGGAAGCTACACGTTGTCCCAGCGTTTCTAACCGCGGTAGTTCAAGTTACACCAAAATTGTAAAAACAGAATGAGGCGTTTTTGGGAGTCATCTCGGCATGCGACAGCCACGCTAATTCGATTTTGTATGCTTTTGGCGCCCGCATGGGACGACCCTCCAGATTTGTCAATCGCTGGTAAAGTTGAGGGCTGCCAAGAAAAATAGCGGCTTGTAGCCCGATATCGTTGCGTAACTTCGCTGTACTTTGCTGGGTCAGGTTCACGAAGGCACCCACGCAGCAACAGTCGTAGTATCAAAGAGGCGCTTAAAACGATACTTATAGTGGAAGCAACGGTCGCAACTGTTTCTAAGACGGATACAACGCCACGCAGCAGCCATTCTGCGAAAGTTGCCAAAGGGACGCCTCTCGGCCAATGGCAGCACCGTTTTTTGTCTTTTTCCCATCACTTGCGATTACTATGAGGAAAGTATCTGAGTGGTTTCATTTCTTAAGCGCTAGAAATTAGCACCACTTATAAGGGTATCTAAAGTAGCCCATATAAATATCCAATACTTGAACAATTGCAAATAAGCTGCTGATGATCCGGCCATGCAAGGTACCTTTTTCCACGCTATTACGCTTCCAATAACTACACACAGATGCCGCAGCATGCCTGATGCTGGATTAACTTCTAGCTCCTATTCAAAAGTTTGACTTTTGATCGTCGTGGTGACCATGCAACTACTGGACTATCGGCCATACTTGGCTTCGGGAAGAGCTCAGATTACGACGACAAGGCTACTCACGGCGAATGGAATGCATCTGTATTCGTAGTTAAACAGGCCCGAAGTGGAAGTGCAGACCCGAACTCCTGTGTAACGCCATTAATTGCACTTTGTAACACAGTTTGGCTGTCCATACTGACTCGTAAGCATGGGCAATTTCGAGTCGGAGTACCGGAACGTGAGCTCCTGCAGTGGAGGGATGTCGGTCATGGCGAAGGTACCCAAGTGGGAGGTGTTCGTCCATTCCAGCTCAAAGAGAGCACCGTTGGGCCTGCACGCTGTTACGACGTTGTCAACCTCTCCTCTTGAAGCGCCCTAGTTTCGTCGCGCCAACACCAGATCCACCTCAGCCTGCATAACAGTGATGGATGCAACTATTTCTTAAACAACCGATCCTCCTCGTAAGAAGTCGGCAGCATCGACCCGAGTAAAATCCCAGTTTTCTTGCCAGCATGCATCAACATTCGCCACAAGTGTTCTATCGTCCACAACTGGAACAACCGCTCGATCTGGAAAATGCACTCCGGGGAGAATTCGAGCGACGTTGCCTCGGTGAAAACCACGTCGCTGGTCTCGGGCTTTCGGCAACTCCTCCAGCAACACTGTATCCGCAGAATCTGTGTTCTGACGGCAAATGTCGTACGTATCCAGGCACGCAGCGAGTTCCACATCTGCATCGTCAGTCTCTGCGTCTGCAGCATTACCCTCCCGCAGTGGAATCAACGCTATCATAGCATCAAGCAATGACGCGCCAGCTCATACTTCAACTTCAATTGCGTCAATTCGATCCGCGGTTGCCCTATCGATTACAATGCAGTCGTACGAAGCGGTACCGGACACAATTTCACCTTTTAACAGGTCTAGTGTTGCATGTGCCGCGATTAACCTGGACCTACTCGCCTGGTCGTTGTTGGAGCTCATTACCATGATGCGTCGAACTCACCATTTCGCTCTTTTGGATCCACTTCCATCAGTCATTGTCAATCTAGTAAGGGATATAAGTTTCTGAGTACAAGCAAAGAGTATGACAAAATAATGTAAGATCGAGGTTCTCATGTTACTGTACTACATCGGCAGATTTTGCTGTCATCATAATATGGTAACAGCAAAATCTAGTATATTATACTGAAGATATGTAGAATACATGTTTAATTGTAATCATCCCAGATTTTGCTTTTTCGGATGTAGTTTCATTGCAGTGTGCAGAAAGGCCTCGTGCGCGAGTTCTACTGTCTTGTACCGCTGGTAACTTACAATCAAATTAGAAACACCCAACGTTGAAGAACCCAACCTGTTCAGACTGTACCGCGGTCGAGCCCTCTCTCGAGGCCTCTTCGCGAATGAGATCGTTTATGTTCTATAAGCAAAACGAGTTTGATTATCGAAGATCTGGATATCTTGTCGAACAGGTAGATTGGTCTTGAACAGGAATGACTAGAAGAATGACTACCTTGGCAGCAGTACTCAATCCGTCACACCAGTCGCTGCGTAGAGGCTGGGTGCATCTTCAATTCGGCGATAATAGTACGTAGTTCCGCAGCTTCGCGGAGTGAATTCTGCAGAGCTGTCTGCGAAGCTCGCGTTAGTTATTGCTCGACTTCACACCGCTATTTCCATTCTGCAATTGTCAAACTGTAGTCGGCGCAGGCCTTCTTTTCGTTAAGTTGCAAGGAGTCAGGTTGTTTCAGCTCGGACTGCGGCTTGCTCACATTTCCAAAACTCCTTTTTTTTTCTTGATTTCTGGCAAGTCCGTCCCGGTGACGCTGTTTCATTCTTTCATTTAGAGCCGTGCGACCGTTGAGGCGATGGCGTTCTTCATCCACCGCGCGGGCTTGTTCTTCTGAGAAATATTGTTTGTTATTCAGGAATTCCACTAGTGTGTTCAAAGACTTTGCTCTTGCTATCTTCTTGTTTCAAAGGGTGTCTTTCAAAAGCCGCGAAGTTCTGTGCATGACAGGTGATCTTCTGTGGGTTACTGCCATCTGAAGTTGCAATTTGCCTCATGGTGAAGTGGCTATCAGGTTGGGTTACATGTTGTTTTTTACTTCTTGTGCGTGCATCATATCGTTGTGTAAGGGTAAGGCGACCCAACTTGGCCTACTTTGGTACGAATTTAGCAATAACTTTTCGAGTTCGTCTAATTAGCACAAGTGGGTCACACGAACGAGAAGCTTTCGATCTAAGCTTGTATTTGAAGTGCTTCACTCATCTAAACGATGTGAATCCACTGAGTAACGGGCCCCAGAAAATGTTACTGATAATCAAAATCGTCTCGAAAAAAATGATGCAATTTTGCCGCCCTGTCAGCTGGTACCCTGGGGCAAAATCACCTAGCATTTGTATCAGATATCTGCATAAGCAATAGCGTCGTCCACAAGAACGGCGGTCGAACTGTCGGTTCTAAGGCTTAATCCTCGATTGCGGGGACGCTTCGCAGCTTTGGGCTTAGCAGCAGCCCGGCGAGCCTCTGTCTCGGCTTTCTTGAGCTTGGATTCTTCTTCTTTTCGCTTCTTGACGAGTTGTCGTTGCTTTAGTCTGTCGCTTTTCCGATTCTCTAGCTCGATCTTCTTACTTGCAGAATCCTCTCGTTTCATCAGTTTAGATTCCTCTCCTTCCTACTTTTCGGCAGCCTTTTGCAGCTCGATAGCCATGCAGTCGTCGTGTGTCAAAAGTCGTTTAAAATGAGTTTTTACCTTGATGAGCGTCTTGTTTGGCGACCTTTTACGGGCCTCAGGAGCCTTGGCTAAATCTCGATTGACAATGGTGTACGTTCGGAAAGCCGCGACATCGATACCAGCCTTGGCGAGCTTACGCAGCCCTCTTGCGCCATTTTTTTCAATGGGAAACGTATCCTGGACAGCCACGTACCGAGAGTACGTCAATTGTGGCTTGGACTCAGCGTTGCATGTTGCACTAACCGTAACCAGGGCTTTGGCTTGGTCGAGAGGCCAGAGTCCAGTAGATTTCCATGAGTTCATGACCCCTTTGATCGACAGGGATTCTAATAGGGCGTGACCAATAACCTCAGCTCTGCAATGGCGCGGCAAGTTGTCTGCGTTGTGTTGCACCGCCCACTCTTCGATTGTATCCCGCCACATTGATTTGAACGTGCGGAAACAACCAGCATCTAGCAGTTGGAGAATATGTGTGGTGTGCGGGGGGAAGCTGAGTAGGTGAATGTCGTTCTGGATACACTTGAGTCGAACTTGTAGGCCGATATGTGAGATGTGGTTGTCTAGTGTTAGCAGGACGGGACGAGCCGAGGGGATGGACGCAATGAAATGGTATAGCCATTCATTGGAGACTACAGTATCAATGAAAGCGTTCTCGGTTGTTGTTGCAACGCTGCCAGTCGGAGAACCGGTCAAAAAGTCGCTGGGCAACGTCTCCCCCTTGAAAATGAAAAGCGGCGGGATAAACGCACCAGTAGCGCTGATACTCAGTAATACCGACGTGTTTTCACGATTTGCACCACGTCGAACGGACACGTCCTTGGCGCCGCGAGCTGCAATAACAGACTTCAATGTTCCTCCTTGTGGATCCACACCAGTCTCGTCACAGTTAAAGATCTGCGACGCTGGGATTTGATGCTCCTTCAGAAATGCCTCGTATTCAGCGAAAAAATACTCGATCTCGGTCTTCTTGACCGCATGCACACGCGTAGTGTCGAGTATCCGCCCTTTACGAACGGAAATTCGCGAAGCATGCCGATCGAGAAAGCTGGCAATCCATCGATCAGAAGGTCCAGCTTTGCCGAGCTGGTGTGCTCTGCCGTCGCTGATGACGTCCAAAATCATTGCCCTCAGACGCCAGCACGTGGCAGGAAACCCGAGGCGAGCCCGATCAAGTAAACCCTCTACGATGCCGTCCTCTTCTTGGTCCGAAACCGCGGATACCCTTCCTGCCACGGCGGTAATCATACGCCCATCCAAGTAACGTGTCAACGTCCGCTCCGGAACTCCATATACACGCCGAGCAGCCTTCTTTGTCAATTGCCCTTCTCGTACAGCAACTACAGCCCGCATCAAGTCGATCTCCATCCATGCCTTGTACTTCTTGGTTACTGTTGTGTTCGTTTTTTTTCTGGTTTGACTGCGTGTTGCTTCTGATCGACGTGGCGCCATGACGAAGTTAGTGGTGGCTTGATGAGTAGCTGAACGATTCCGAAATGGTAAAGCAAGCATTTGTGATGGAATTGCAGGTAGAGGCTGTTGCTGATGCGGGTAGACGACCGCGCGGAACGAGAGCAAAATACTGTAAGATATTTTTATGTGTTGAAGTGATACATCTGATAAGGGGCGGCAAATTGAGGTGGGAGCCAAGTTGGGTCGCCTTACCCTTAGATCCTCGACAAGCCTTCCAGAATTTGCGAGGCGCTCTTGCCCGTGGGGGAATCTGCGTGTGCTTGTCCAAAATGACCACCCTTTGCAGATCACTTACCGTCAATTGCCCTATTTCCTGTAAATTTCTAGTGTATCTATGGCGGTTGTCCATTGGTGCAGTCGCACAAATGCACCCTCTTCCATATCATTTTATATCTAGTATATCTACAGTTTGTTAGGTAGGATTTGGTAGCATCTAGAGGAATTTAGCCTAGAACACTAGTTCGCTGGAATTAGGGTGGCAATAACGAATTTAATTAATGAGAGGAGACTACTAATTGTATATGATACGTTCAAGTTGCCTTATATATCTCGAGCGACAATGAGTTCTCGCGGAGTTTAACAAGCACCTCCTAGATCCTACAGATTACTCGCGGCTATAGCTGAACGGGACCTGTTGCAGAGTGATCTCGCAGCGACTGCTTCTTCGATGGACCAGATTACGCTTGGGGCAGCTATCAACACTCGAGACGATTCTGTTTATGATGAACTGGTATCTGCCGCGGAAGTAATTGATTCAATGACAGAGCTGCGCACAGTGATGGGGCAGTGGAAAGCTGGCACGGTTGCAGTTATTGCAGCTGTAGAACAGCTTACCGACTGTCGGAACAGGTATAACGATCGCTGTAGGTAGCTGATACTGAGTTAATTGCGGAATTATCTAATACTCGAAATTCTCGTCTCGATAGGCACCTGAATCCGGTATCGTTTCTATGATGGACTGCAACCCACATAAAATGAAGCAAATTACCATTAATAGCTAATGGGAACCCATAGTCTTGTATAAATCTTGTATAAAACACATTAACTTCCGTAGAAATGCGTTGTAAACGCTAGAAACGTTTCGATTGCACTTGGGCGCTTTAACTTGAAGTTGAAAATAGTACTCTGGTCAAAGCATTTAAAATCGTAGTTAACGCACCAAGACCATCTGTCTAAAACCTGGACGAGTGGCAACTTAACCAGACACTCGGCGGATACTTCGCGACTGTTCAAGGAAAATTAGTGGACTCTTTATTGCCACGTATCTACATTTCTAAAATGAAGTAAGACGAGCCTTATTTAACCATGAACTTAAACAAGTAAAATGCCGTGATTTCATGAAAAGTTTAGTGGGTTCACATGAGGAATTAACTGAGTAACCGGGAATTTTTTTTTGCCACATTTACAAACCCGACGCCCGTCCCGTGTAAGTCTAGCGCATACAAATCGCAAGTAACTACTCTACGGATGTTGCCTGTAGTAACTCCAAATATTACTCATATCTGTTTAAAACACCCAAATTTTGGAAAATATGGCCTGGAATAACTTATCCGGATGAAACTTCTCGGCCAGATGGTAATTCAGTATTTTTTTATCCGGATGAGTTTTTTCCGGTGCGAAAAGTCGGGAGCTCTGTCTGTAGACGAACAATGCGGACTCTGCTTCTGCTGCTCTTGGTCGATGTGGTGCACAGTACTGACGTGTTGCAGCTACGTACGCTGTCGCCGACTACGTCGCAGCAGTTCCGTGTGACGACGGCAGCGTTTGGAGCTGCTCTGCCTCGAGTGTCATGGCCTTCGTCCTCCTATTCGCGTGCTACTGGTCAATTAATGGTTAATGAGGCGTCAGCAACGCCCGATCAGTCCAGAAGACTCGTGCAGGCTCAGATGACGACTGACTGCAGCAGTGTGAAGCCCGTGGACGAAGAAATGATTGCTTTACCTAAAGAGGCGGCACTTTTGCTCACTCGAAGTGTTTCGTGCTCAGTGGAGCAGCAGACGCTGGCTGCAGAGAAGGCGGAGGCGTCTCTGGTGATTATTCGCGACTCAATTGCCGGGGCTTTTGCTGACACGAGTCTTCAGCTGAGAAACGGAGCGTACTATGACTGTACACTTGGAGAAGAGACCGTGACGACTAACAGCTCGATGTTCCCGGAACTTGCAGACCCGTTTTCAGCATGGAGCTGCTCGTCCAAACCTGCGTGCGTGACAAGTACATGCGTACTGACGGGGAAATTAGCAACAAACCAGTTTCAAGCTTGCTGTTTTACGAGTAATTGGTTACAGATGCAGCCGAGAAGGGAAGTCAGTATGATGGCGGATATTGAGTCGACGATCCCTGTGCTACTTGTGGCGTTCCAGGATGGCAATCGGATTGATGATGTGGCCAGTATTATTGGAGATACGGACGTATTGGTGTGGGCGTTCAATACGGAGGAGTCCCCATGGAATGCGTCCATGGCTCTGACTTGGATGCTTGGCGTTCTAACGGTCATGACTGCTGCTTATTATTCGTGCAGTGAAGAACGAGAACTTTCGTACGAAAAGGTGGCGCACATATTGACCGGCAGACTCGACCGTAGCCCTTCCAGTAGCTCAATCTCGACGACTATGGGGTCGACTACAGGAAATGAATACGTGGGTGTGGATGACGACAGGCTGGAGCTCCAGAGCAAGCATGCTGTTTATTTTCTGGTGGGGGCATCTTGCTTGTTGGTGCTGCTGTACTACGTGCATCTAGCTCTCATATTGAGCGTACTGTTCGCAGTTGGTGGAAGTGCGGCGCTTTCGCACGTATTTACGCTACCTTTCGTGGCACGGGTGGCATCTTCAAACAGTAGCAATCTACAGGCTTTTATGCTGTTTCTCGTGATGTTACTGGGGCCTGCGTTGGCAATCTGCTGGTTTCTGGCCCGTACGCGGTCGTGGATTTGGCCCATCCAAGACTTTATGGCACTGACCGTCTGCATCATTTTCATTGACGTGGTTCGGTTGCCAAATTTACGGGTGGCTACGAGTTTACTGACTGCAGCGTTTGTCTACGACGTATTTTTCGTCTACATCTCCCCGCTGATCTTCGGTTCCAACGTGATGGTAGACGTGGCGTCTGGAGGTGGAAGCACGCGGCTAGGTAGTGGAGAAAAAGACGTGGGTGAAGTCACTTATCAACCAACTCCTATGGTATTAAGCGTCCCGTTGACCTTTTCCGTGTATGGAGGTGAAGCGTTGTTGGGCCTAGGAGATATTATCATCCCTGGTCTTCTCGTCGCGTTCTGCATTCGATACGACTACTGCTGCGGCCAACCGCTTTCACGTGGATACTTTTGTGCAGCCACTTGTGCGTATGCGGTCGGTTTGATGGTCGCGAACATTATGGCTATCGTCCTTAGAGATGTTGTTGCTGGACAACCAGCTCTGATGTACGTTGTACCAGCGATGCTGGTCGCAGTGCTGGGGATGGCTAGGATGAAGGGCGAACTGGAAGTTTTGTGGGACGATCCAACTTGCTTTGGGATACCGAAACGATTCCTTACTTCTGGACTCGAAGAAACCGAATTAGAAGCACAACGAGAAGGAGAACAGCGGCCGCTTCTTGGTGAAAACTGACAACAAATGAAATATACGGAAGTATTTAGAAACCGTTTTTTTTTATTATTTTACTGAACCAATATCTGGTGGAAAAAATGGATCAGGAATTAAAACGACCACGCATTGTCGAGCCACTCGGGAAAGTTCTCGTCACTCATCGGTACCTCAGCTCGTCCGAAGTTTTTCTTTTCATTCAACGCTGAGCGTGCTTCCTCCGTCAGTTGCTCCCACACGATGAGATCGTGGAAACCTCCAGCTGAAACGTCCACAGTTTGTAGCTTTGCACTGCTGAATCCTGGCGCATAGCGCATTAGCACTGGGGGTCGTGCCGTTGACAAAGGAGGCAGACGCTAGTTTATCGTATTTCGTGCTAGAAGCTGACAACGATAGCCCCAAAACCTTTGAATTTTCCACGGCGGGATTGTCGATCCACACAACAGCACTGGACCAGTCGTGGCGCCAGAAGGGAGACGCATCCCAGAAGCCCTTAGGGAAGTACCAAGCATACATGATGGCCCAAATATCGTTGTGCCATTCTGCTCGACCGTACACTTGAGAACCCAATGGAGACAGTTCGCATCCTTCAATTCCCCCCGATCCCTTGAGACCTCCACTGGTCTCTCCAGCAGCGTTTACCGCTGGGAATGGGACGCACCCTGCATCGACACGAAGTCATGGCTTAAATTTGATGGCAGTCATTTGCGAGTCCGAAGTAGGTTGAGGCTGAGGAAATGGCTCCACTTTGTCGTGGTCAATGGAGACGGCATCAACAGAGAAAAGAACGGTAGCGACGGCAAGAACAAACAATACAATGTTCATGATTGCGCTTTGTTTAACAAGTTGGCTGTGAAGGTAGTCGGAAGTTCGGAAGGGGAAGTGAAGTCGATTGAGCTGAGCAGGGATAAATTGGTTCTGGAGATAACGGTATTAGTGATCACAATAAATTTACTTGATCACATCAATACTATTGGCTCAATAGTATTGGATATTATCTGGTGTCGAAAGTATTTTTTAACTGAAGATTTCTAGAATAGCTGAAATAGAAATTGTGGCTCGGAAATATATTTCCTCTCAGTTTGTTTTTGCTCAAGTTATACCAACTTCTTCTACCGTATACCGAAGTAGTTGGCAACCTTTGTGGGCTACATGAGTGCTATTC
Source organism: Phytophthora multivora (assembly GCA_001314345.1). Taxonomy (NCBI): domain Eukaryota; phylum Oomycota; class Peronosporomycetes; order Peronosporales; family Peronosporaceae; genus Phytophthora; species Phytophthora multivora. The sequence continues at coordinate 40,450 of LGSM01000309.1, forward strand.
TGTTCATACTGCAACGACTGAACGTCAAAACGACACTTTCATTCCTGAACATAACGATGAATTTAATATATACCCCACGCTATTGTCTACTGCTCAAGATTTAAGGAGCAGCTTCTCTCTTTCAGCATAAAGTCTGCACATGTTACAAGCACGGGATCGTGTTAATAGCCAAGCACAACTCCTGAGGAAGTAATAAGTAATTTACCTTTGGAACTCGTCATCGGAGAGAGACAACATCGACCCGTCCATCACCATAATGAACTCTATCGCGCTGCGTAAGTTTACGAAGCAGTATCCAGCTCTACAGTAGTAGCAATAAAAAAAAGGTGAGCACACAACATATATCCAACTGGCACCTACACAAGTGTTCACTCTCACTTTGACATCAGGTCAGCTTGGTTCCGGTATGCTGAAATGTACTCGCAGTTAGAATGCAGTCGAGGAATTTGCGAGTGCAGCACGATGTAAATGAAAACTGGCAGGAAGTCGTCGGCTCCCGGGCGGCTACCCGAGTCGCCTCGAGACAGGTTGAGAACACTGAAAATCACGCTGCAGCACCGGACAATGCAATTGATTTTGTCCCCAGGCGAACGGAACGAATTGATACGTCGCAGCTCATCCTCGGCCATGGACCATACAACCTCATTGCGCATGCACGGCTTGATGTCAAGCATTGCTGGCGTTAGAAACTGTTCCACAATGGCACACACCACAAATTAACATCTCGCAGACTACTATCCCGTCACTATGACCCATAACAACGTACTGACAAAAGCTGCATTCGTCGAAGTAGCGCTTCATCTTCCTTCATCCACAGCTGACATTCCTGGAGCTGATTAAATGCGATGTCAGAAACCTTGTCCATGACGTATTTCTCAATTCCGTCGCGAGCCTTGGCTAGCTTGGCCTCGGAAACATGGCGCCAAGCCGGGTGATTCATCAAAACGTCCTCCATGCTCTCAAAAAATCGGTTGCATCGACGGCGAAACTCGTGGTTCCCGTAGAAGTCGTATTCAACGTAGTCTGTAGATCGTGGGGGTCGTCCATCACCACGAGGACCCAGAATTGACCCAACAAACATGCGGATTTTGTCCAGAATATCGCGAGAAGCAGGCAGGCTGATCCGCTGCAGAAACTCACCGTAGGTCAGGCTGTCGTCGTCCGCAGTATCTCCGTCAGCCGGGTCTGTGCCCGATCGTTTCTTCTTCCTTTTGGCTTGGAGTGTTTCATCAATATCTGCAAATAGGTTCCGCTGACTTCGGCTTCTGGCCGACACCATCGATTCTCCACTTTCAGTGAACCCAGGAGAATCTTCTTCATTGTTACCTTTCTCCAGATGCCCATGGCCACGTGAAGGCACTGTTTCAGCCGTTTGGTTACTTCCAATATCCTCGTCATCGTCGTTGTGGAGAAGGCCAAGGTCGCTCACACTCAACCGGCCCGACATGGTGCGATTAGATTTGCGGAGGAAGCCCGCAGACCGTGCAAATACTTCTTCGGTAGGGCTGCTGTCTTGACGCTCCAAAGATGGACGCCGTTTGACAATAGATATGTTCCGAGGAGAGGTCCACGACCGCGGCGGCTTCGAAACTGGTTCGCCCACATCTCCAAAAAGTGAGGATGACGATGACGTAGTGGCAGTGCTGCTGGAGCTGTAGACACTAGCAGTCGCGCTGTGGTTGCTCCCGCGGGTAGCTGCACGTGGCGTGTACGGAAGTTCACCCAAATCAGCTTTGACAACATCCTCCCTCGGCTTCTCATTCTCAGTTGGCAAGTCTTCTCTAAGTGACTCCACCGCTTTCTCAACATTATTTTCCTGGAATCCCATAGAGTCCAATTGTGCTTCCAGCATCCGATGCGCAGGGTCTGGCGTCCCCACTGCTCCTGGGTAGTTCTTCATGGAGTTGAAAGCCAAAGTATTTTTCTGATTTTGTGTCGAGCTATTACTGATTTTGTCTGCCGGACGTCCAAAGCCACCCAGAGTACTCCCTGCTACGGGTACGGGCAAAGCTGTGACCAGCGACCCCTTGTTCGCCTCATTGACAGCCGCTGTTGCAGCATAAATCTTTGCAAACACGTCGTCCTGTTGCTCCACTGCAGTCGTGAGAAATTGACAGCGCTCCCTCAGTCTCACGAGCTCCAGATCTCTAGCCAGCAAGGCACTCGTAAGGTCCGCTACTTCAGCGCGTAGCTGCTCATTGGCGCACCGCAGCTGCTCCACGTCGTTTTCTCTCTGATTCCCACTCATGCCGTTGCCACTTTCTTCTGACGCAGTAGACGACAGCTGCTCCAACGCGCCGTCGATTTTTGACACCGAATCCAGTAGCACTACGTCCACTTCCTCGTCCGAACTCGCACCAGATAAATCCACCTCGAACACCTCTGAAAAGGATTAAATAATACAAATAAAAAACAAATTAAAACAAATGAAGAGTGATGGTCCATGTTGAACCCAACGCTTACAACACTCTGATGAGCTCTCAGCACCCAGAGAGCGATAAAATACAGTAGTATAATGCATTACTGTTATACCTGGAGAAGCAAAGGTGGGCATGACTTCGCTGGGCCGCGTGTCCTTCCGCCAGTTGAGCTCCAGGCAGCAAGTCCGCAAATGGCTTGGTTTCTTTCGGCGCCTTTTGTTCTTCAAAGAGATCCAACTGTGCTCATCTGCATTGACACACCAAATGTACACGAATTGTACTGTTAGTCTTCAATTGGTGACTGTAGATACAACTGACGTCACGGATCATATCTTCTAGCGGCGTAAAGCCATTTGACTAGCATTCACAAAGATACCATGGCCATTTGGAGAGATGTTGCGCTGGTGGTGCTGGTGTGGAGCTGTATGGTAAATATACAGAGCTTTGGACTGGACCTGAGTGCGTCCTCGGCGCAGCAGGTGAATCAGGTGCTGCGTGGTTTGTACGCTGAAGGAGATATGGTGCAGCTGAAGGAAATCGCAGAGCAAGTTGTGCAACAGAACAATACGGAGGGTAAACAGGAAGCTAGTAGCAAATTAACGCAACGTCTATTGGTCTAATTGTGCTGTAATGCTGACAGTACTGCTGGATTTAAGGTTCCCGAGCGTTTTCCAGTATCTTGGGGCGGCCCAGTACTCGTTAGGTGATCTGGCAGAGGCGACGAAAACCTTTGAGTTGGCAGTGAAAGTGAATGAAGATGATGCGCAGAGTTGGGTGCATTTGGGGAATTGCTACCTCTATCAATTGCGGTTTTCGGAAGCTGTGGCTGCTTTGGAGGTGGGGGTGAAGCAGAAAGGTTCAGTGAACAACATGTACGCCCTTGTCAAGGCGATGAACTGGATGGCAGATTGGAAAGATCGAGATGATTCCATGGCGCAAGTGCAGCGCACGATAGAGGAAGGACTGCGGTCGGGACAACTGCCTGATGGCAACGCTTTTGATGTAGTGGAGCTACCGCCAAAAACGCTGGTAGAACTTCGTCAACGAGTTTATGAAAAATCAGACGCAACAACACAGCGGCTTTGTTGTGACGAACACACAGATCTGAAGCTTCAAGGACCCGACTTGCGCATTGGTTTCGTGTCTTCGGATTTCGGTGTACATCCAGTTTCCTCGCTGCTGCGGGGGTTGCTAGCCTTGCTTTCAGGCCCGAATCATCAAACAAAAGTCTATTGTTTTTCGCTCTCGGACGCCTCCTCTTGGTGGAGCAGAAACATTTCTCGTACTGTTGACTTCATGATATCATTGAAAGGCAAGAACCCCCTCAACGCAGCAACAATTATTCAGTCACACAAAATCCATGTGCTTGTGGACTTAAATGGACACACTCTGCATTCTGGAATCAGCATCTTCACCCACCGTCCAGCCCCCGTTCAAGTGGCGTATCTTGGGTACCCAATGACGACCGGCAATCCATCTATTGATTTTGTGATAAGTGATGGCGTGGCTACTCCTGCTGAAACGAGTGCAGGAGAGTTTTCCGAGAAGCTCCTGCTTTTGCCGATGCACTACATCGTCAATGATCATTTACAAATGCTCGGTCACACTGTAGAAGGAGAACGGCCAAGAGTCTCCACCTTCTTCGATTTAGACGACAACACATTTGTTTTCGCAACGTTCAGTAATTGGCAGGTACGTCATCAGCTCATTAACGAATATTTTTTAATTCATCTAACATTGTTTGGTGCTGTCAAATACCAGAAAATGGATCCGTTCGTTTTCAGCGCATGGATGGAGATCCTGGCGCATGTTTCTTCCAGTGTGATGTGGTTCCAGAAGTATTCCGGCAGTGAAGGAGCCATTTTAAATCTGCGTGCCGAGGCGGAGGCTCATGGTATTAGCGGCAGCCGACTTATATTTTCGCCTCTCGACCCATGGATTGACCACACATATCGGAAACGTATCGCAGACCTCATTCTCGATACACCACTGAAGAATGGTCACACCACCATCATTGACGCGCTGTGTGCAGGTGTGCCCACCATCACTTTAGAAGGAGATCGGATGAACAACCGCGCAACGACTTCAGCTCTGAACTCATTAGGCCTGCGGGACCTCACGGTCAACTCACTCAAGGAATATGTCGAGGTGGCGGTGTATGTTGCTACCCACAGGCACGTGCTCCGAAAGCTACGGCAGAAAGTGGAAGACAATCGCTTACATTATCCTCTTTTTGATACTGCCAAGTACACCACCAAATTTGAGGAGTCGATCAAAATCGCGTGGCAAGTGAGGAAATCAAGGCTGCAAGCTAGCGAATCCACAAGAGAAATGCACATTTTCCCTTCAATTCAGGACTCATCAGTGGCACCACGTGACTTCCCCGTTTTATCTGCCAAGGAAGACAATCGCGTCGAAGACGAGTATGTAAGCCAAGTTGAAAATGCCTTGGATGCAAACCAGCCAATTCGACTTCACATTGGCGGCCACATCAAAAGCCCCGACTGGTGGATCGTGGATGCTAACGACGGTGACATCGTGGACTTCGTCATGTACATTTCCAATTTGTACGCATTTCCGGACAGTTCTGTCGATATGATCTACTCGTCACATGTTCTGGAGCACTGCTCGCACGGCTTCGGCCGTGAGCTTGAACATACTCTGAGCGAGTGGCATCGCGTACTGCGTTCCGGTGGTGAGCTCCTGGTATCCGTCCCCAATCTCTTCGCTCTGGCCACGCTATTTGTCAACGAGAGTATTCCTCATCAGCACCGCTTATGGATCATGACTGTCATTTACGGCGGGCAAAGCGACCAGTACGATTTCCACAAGGTCGGGTTCGACGAGGCCATTTTGGTCGCCTATCTCACCAAAGCGGGCTTCTGCGACTTTACACGCTACGACGACTTCGGACTGTTCGACGATTCCAGTACAATGGTCGTGTATGACGTCCCCATCAGCATTAACATCCGAGCTCGTGCCTGCAAGGAACAATAGCTATAGTGTATTGCAATAGCTATTGTCGGTAGGGTATCATCATCACAATTGATTACTTAGTCACTTCAACTTCAACAGACATGATCAATCTATGTGTTCCACACCGAAAACCTTTGATCTTGCCTACAATATGCGATATGAGCAAAGGGAAAAATCTTGCGCTGAGCAGTCAGTCGGCAGTTTAGCGGAGAGGACGACGACGCCTACGACACGTAACTACGCGCCCCCCAGGCCTTTCGCCCTTTATCTCCGCCTGCAGTCGCCAGCGCTGCATCTTGTGTACGTACTGATACGCTTTTTCGTAGGATTCCGCTTATTCTTATCGATTATCCAGCCAAGGGACACACAGTTCAAGCGACCATCACTCCTGGAATTATCCGATATTTGCGCGGCCCCCAGAGACGCCACGAGGCTGCAGAAGACTGAAGATCCATGAGCGCGCACTCCAGTGCTCGCTCCAGCCAGCGGTCGAGCTTCAGCGGCTCTCCACGTCACATGACGATGGAGGAGATGAACCAGCTGTCTATTCGGAGTCTGGAGGATCTCAACCAGCTCTCACAAGCCACGAGGGAGTTCGGGGAGGTGTACTCTGGCAGCCCAGACGCCTCTAAACGCAGCCCCAAGTTCCTGCAAAGGCTATTTGACCCTCTGGACAATAAAAGCGACGCGGAATGCCTGTTCCGCGTGAGAATCTCCGGTATTCAATGCCGCAACCTCCAGGGACGCAGATTCAGTGGCAAAAGCGACCCGTTCGTGGAGTTTTACTGGGACGACCCGGAGGAGAAGGCGCCTTATGTTACGCCTGTTATTAAGGCGGATTTGAATCCGAACTACAAAGGCGTGCTGATTGCTTTTGAGTACAAGGCAACGCTGAACGCTCTGGCGAAAAGATTCTTGTCGGTGAAAGTGTTCTCGAACAGGAAATTTCACTCGAAGCACCTAATTGGGCAAACCAAAGTGGACTTGTGGAGCATTGCGACCGGACCTGTGCATCATGATCATCATTTGATTGGATGTGATAATGGGCGAGTGGTGTTTAACTGCTACATGGAGCAGTGTAGCGAGTGGAACATTTCAGTGAGTGACGTGGGTGTGATGATGCCGGCGATTGCGAACGAGTTGGACCGACCCGAAGGACACGATTTCCAGGAAGATGCATCTCTACCGCTCAAAAAATTTGGAGTCAGCTACAAGTGTACCATCGGAACGAACGAGAAGTTTTATATGGGCAACAAGCTGAAGCATGCAGTTAAGCGGGAGATTGGAGATATTCATGAAGTGAGCTTCCAGTCGCTAGCAAGGCTGGCGGTATTATCATCGCGTGTATCCAGACCAAACACTCAACCGAAGGGGGAAGCAGGAACCGAGGACGAAGTTGTTACTGACTCTCTCGTGGCGCAAGATCCCATGGGCGTGGAGTGGGCAACGTCATCTGACTATCTTCCTCCTATTACGCGATACAGCACTTTCGATGAACTAATGTCGGCAACGCTGACTCTGGAGGTGAGCTGGATACTCTCAAGCTGGCGATATTTCATGTTTATGTTGTATCCCTAATTTCCTTTTTATTTTACTGTTATCCTAGGTTCGTCAATTGCTTGTTGGTCGTGGTCAAATGTCTACAGATCCGGACGGAGGATTCTTGAGCTTGATGGAGAAGTACAAGAAGGACACTCTGGTTTGTTTATTGGAGTTGCTGCTTGAGGTGTTTAAACTGGGCTAATCATAGCATTGTGTGGCGTGTTTCTAGTCAATACCAAATGTTGATGTGCAGTTTGATGACGAGATCAAGAACACGATTCTATTCGGCCAAACGTGGCTGTCTTTGGAAAAGATTTTTGAGGACGCTCTTCAAGAACGAATGAAAAAGAAATATGACGCTGATCCAAACGAAGGCATGAATGGTCTTGGATTTTCAGAGCAGTTTGTCACGAGCAAGTTTGAACAGAGTCTCACATTAAAGGGACACCAGGTTGGAGTGATTTATGGCACAATCTTGTTCAAGCGCATTCCCGACGTCCGACAGTTGCGATGTGGTGTAAATAGTGAGAATGGTATTTCGTCGTCGAGTTCTGTGATTGTGGGAGCAGTCGCAGCAGGCTCGAAGAAAAATCTCCGCAAATCCAAAGTGGTGATCCCAATTGAAGCTCAACGCGTGTTGGAGAAAATGCAAGATTTGGTGGAACTTATGGCTAATCGACAAAAGGATGACAAAGAAGGCAAAGTGCGGAAGGCAACCAAGATTCTGAAAATGCTGCAAATATCACACAAAGCTTCGATGCTGTCTTGGGTGTACGTATCGGCAGAAGCGCTGGAAGAAACCAAAAACATCTTGTTGCGGTTATGGCAATTCTTACTGGAAAACATTCGCGTTCGTCACTACACACTGCGAAATGTTTTCTACGAGCTGCTATTTTATTTAGTGAAGCGCGCGGAGCTGAGTGATTTACCGTTGCTGGGCTTTGACTCGACAGTAGCGACTACTGTGCCGGGAACCAAACATACGCACAAAGTCTCCAAGAAGGATCTAGAATTTGGATTGAAGCTGCGGGCGATGCTTGTTGAAACCAAGTTCTGCGTTCTACAAACAGTCTCGGTCCGTGGTGTGATGAACAACAACCTGATGTTCTTCGTAGCGAGAATGTTGTCAGTTCTTTGCTTCCGATTACCAAGTTTTGGTGTGGAGCTGTACCAACTGTGGTCAGAATCTTACAATGAACCGGTGCCGGAGCTTGCTGCTGAGTTCAGAATGAATGCCGACGCAGATTTATTCGCTATGGATGGGTTAGAGGCTCACCTTGACTGGAGACGGTTTCACAAGGCGATCTTCGATGAGTATGGCGAAAAGGCTCTGCGAAACCAAGAAGAAGAGGCTGAGGACAAGTACGAAGTGACCTCTGAGGCTTGGAAGTCGCGTTTCCGCCGTCTTAACGGCGAAGCGAACACGCTCAACATTTTGCTTGTGGACCAGTGGCTGTGGTATGTGCTGGACACCCTGGCTGTCCTTAACCAGAAGATCGGTTGGGTTCACTTGCCTGGCTATACTCAAGTGCTGATGGTGTTCTTCTTAGAGTTAAAGACGCAAAAGTCAGGCTGGCTTCCACCTACTCTTTACAAGCTGTCATGCACAATGCTGTCCAACTCCAGCTTGATCAACCCCATGACCAAATTCCTTTTGAGCAGCACTAGCGTGCATGATGTCACCGCAGTCATCGGTGCCGTGGAGCTTCTCGGAGTATGGATGTACATGATTCGAAGTTGGCGCGTTCGTTTAAGCTCGTACCGGCTGTCACATCTAGAAAACAACGATCGATGGAATTTCCATCAAGATGATCAATACTCCATTCCAGCTGGTGATGAAGTTTCGCTGCTGCCTCCTTCATTTGATTTTCGCTTTCTGTGCGCCGCACTACGCATTCTGCTGGACTCGGAGCATACCCAAGTTGTGTTAACAACGCTGGAGTTCCTGTACAACTGCTGGGACTGTTTCCCCGAGCGACATGCGGATAAACTACGTTTTGAGCTGCTCCGATCCTTCATCCGGCTGTTCTTACACTGGCACCGTGAAGTACGAAGCTTCTTCCAGACGCTAATTGCATTCCGTGCCATGAAGTCACACGGGTGGACTCAGAAGGGTGCATCTTTTGTGAATACTCCGCCACACAGCCGCCGCCAAATCGATGCTGTGGCGGCAGACTTCAACTCATCTCTTGGAACTGAGGAACACAGTGATAATGCACGACGCTCGCGTTCTTACAGCGCAAGCAACTTGATGGACTCAGTACATAAACGACTTAGTTCATCGTCACCGCGCTCATCTCCACGTACGTCGCCTGCTCCATCTCCACGAAACTCGGGCTCAAGTTTGTCATTGACAATATCGTCACCAAACAACCGCGGCTTCGGTAGTGGGCATAGTACGCCAACTTCGGACTACAAGAGCGGGGACAGCTTCCAGCTCGACCGATCTAAAACGCGCAGTATCTCAGAGGATTACATTAAACACCCACTCCAAGCACAGCCCAAGATGGATTCAAACATCCAGACAAAGTTCAACAGATTACTTGAATCGATCTACATCGCAGCCAAGAAGTACATTGACCGTCAGAGTGAGAACGGAAATCTTCTCCGAAAGCAGACGATGAAGGCGACATGGAAGAAGAAGGGCATGCTTCTCAAGCAGGGTTTCATCTACAAGAACACCTGGAAAAACAAGTTTTTCTCGTTGCAAAATAACAAGCTCGGATATGCTGACACGGAACATGGATCCATCAAGCGCGAAATCAACGTAATTGGAAGTGTAGTCTCCGAGATGTCGAACCAGCTGGATCACTCCCAGGGAACGCGCGTGGTACTGTTCAACTGCTTCTCTGTGGATAGCGGTTACCAGAAGTTCGTGTTGTGCGCTCCGACGTTTGAGGAGCAGCGTGAGTGGATTGAGGTGTTGACCCAGAATGCAACGGCGGAGACAGCGGAACGCAAGGACAATGAGACGCTTTCTCAACTGGATCTCGCGGAGGTGTCGGGTCAGTTGGAGTCGCTGGCAGGGAAGCATTCTACATCGGAGGAAGTTCCAGAAAGTCTGCTACCATACTCGGTGCTGGCCGTGAAAGAGTGAGTTGCTATTGTCGGTTTCACCCCCTTTTCATTGACATCTTACTTACCTGCTGTTAACTTTTAGGTGGCTGAACTTCCGAGTGACTGCACTGGAGATCGAGGGCAAACTTGCTGCTGGCCAACCATTCCAGATGCCGGTGCTTCTGTCCAAGTCGTCTCTGTATGCAGATGATGATTAAGTTCAGCGAATTGAGAACGAGCAGCCCAGTCAACTTCGCCCCAGAAGATGGTGGTTGGAGGTCGAGAGTGCCTGACGATAAATGGCAGCTCTCGAACAGATTAGCTTTGGCGGTGGGTACACCAACTCTCCTGTTTCTCCTTTCTTATCGTTAACTACAGTAAATGCATTGTGGCCACCGCTAACTGCATCATAACCTTAAGTATTCTTTAGAACAAGATCCGACGCGTTCTAGGTTACGGGCACACGGTGACAAGTTCAAGGCTTGGCTGTATTTCATAGGCACCAAAATTTATTCCCCAAATCGGAGTACCGCAGTGTCGCTTACGCTGCGTATATCGCGCGCAACGTGCCCAGGATAGGCACAATACTGGCTGCGCAGTATCCATCATAGTAGATCACCTCCTTGTACATCTTCTTGAACATTTCCAGTTTCTTACTTTTTGTGTAGCTGACTCGCCCACCAGAGCTCAGCCGAATAAGTTGGTGTAGCACGCCCTTCACCTTGGTAACAATGGCATGAGCTAACGAGGTCATTTCCTCCTCAAATTTCGAATCCCGCGAAGTGGCACTATTGAACGCCTCGTAAGTGTTTAGTAGAATCAGCAGCGCGTGCTCAATACCTTCGACACGTCCCCCAAGAATGTGCAGATCCGCCAGCTCTTGATGGATCAGAACGAATGTTTTGCCAACTTCCACAGCGCCAAAGTAACCTAAAGCCTTTTCATAATGCCGCCTCGCAATCTCCATACGGCTGGTCAGCGTTGATGAGGTTCCGCCAGCCTTTTCTGACGCTGAGCTGTCCCTCTCTGCTTGAATTGTCCCCGAGATCATGCGGCTATAGAACGAAGCAATCTGGTAGTGGGTGGATGCGACCTGCTTCTGGTCCCCGAGCTCTGCGTACAGCGAAAGCGCCTTGTTGAAAATCTTGAGCGCTTCATTCTCTTGCAATGTCGCTGGACTATGTGATGCTGAGGACATGTTGCTAGCCATGTCCACTGCCCATACCAAGTACGTCAGAGCCAACTCCCCCTTCACCTTTTGCTTCAAATCTGCATCCGCTTTGCTCTGCTTTAGAAGCTGTAAAGCATCCGCGCAGAGTTGAATGGCCGTTCGATAGTGCCGCTCCCTCACATCTGCAGATTTGCCCTGAGCAAAAATCTTGTGGAGGTGAGCCATGTTAGCCCGAAGCAGCGCCACGTTGACGCCGTCTTCGATATCAGTGAAGATTCTACAGCCGCGCTCGAACCACCGGAATGCTTCCTTGTAGTCACGCTTCTTGCCCAGAAAATATTTGCCTAGCTCGTTACTGGCGTTTCCCAGCTTCTTCATCATCATGAAATACAACTCGGAGTCCGCAGGTGGCGATAGAGCGCGTAAGTAAGCGAGGAATGACAGCATCATCAGCCCTTCCTCTCTGCTTGCGAGTGTCGTGCTATCCGAAGATTCGCCATCATCGCCAAACGTCTTCAAAAATTCACTGGAGCTACCACATAAATCTGAAAATTGCTGTCGCTTCACACCCGAAATGATGTCGTAGATACCTGTCAGCATGCTGTAGACTTCTACTGGTCTCTGTGCAGCCATGTCACCAATAAGTCCCAGTAAAGAGCAACGAAGCTCCGCACCAGATATGCAAATTGGGATCTTGTCCTGAGAGAACCCCCCTCGCCCAACTCCATCGAAATCCAGCTTGTCAAGTAGAGCGTTAACCGCTGGGTCTTGACCTGGTGACGCCATATCAAGAAATTCCACGCCCTCAGGAATAGAACTTAGAGTTAGGAACTGGCTCGCTTCAACGATGCATTTCACTGCGTCCACCCATTTGCAACTGCCAGCGTAGAGCTGACCCAGTTCAAGACACGCTGAACTGAACTTCAATTGAAGGCGGTTAAGTTCTTCATCCATGAAGCTCCCCATTTCGGCCTCCCCGTCTTCATCTTCTGGTGCTAGCTCGCCCTCCCCAATAACTTCGCCGCCGTCAGTTCCGTCATCACTGTGTGTTAAGGCGGGATCAGAGTGCTTTGGAATGCATTCTTCAAACAGTTTGATGCTTGCAAGCAAATACTGTTTTGCCTTCTCCAGCGACCCGATTGCCGCCTCTCGATCCGAATCTGGCGACGATGAATCTGCAAAATTAGACGCGTGGAACTGGTTGCACTCACGAAGATACGTGTCCGCAAGCTGTTCACTGACCGACGAGCAGATAGAGCTGTGAGTTGCACCACCCTTTTGCGCAATCTCGCCCAGTAAACTCATACACGTGCGTAGTAGTTCTCTCTGGCGGTGCTGAAGTTGCTGCTGTAGGTGTGGCGTTCCAGCCGCTAACGAGTTTGCAAGTCTCGAAGCTCGAGCTGCGAAGCGATAGCACAGCATCGCCATCATGTACTTCCACTTGAGCTGGCTTCCTTGTGAAAGTACGTCGACGTCATACAGACGCAGAGAACTCTCGCCTTCCTTTCGATGCAACCAGTAGGTGCCATTTGGTCTTGAGCAATTTTCCTGGAGAAATTTCAGTAACATCGAAGCGTTCATGCTCACATCTTGGACGTCGAATAACGGTCGACCTGTGCCAGACATGTAGGGGATCTGCCGAGTTTCGACGAGCTTGTAACCGCGGACAAGCCCCTTCGAATGCATGCAGATTGCCAGCTCCGGGATATTCGCGATCACATTGTCCAGATAATAATCGAGCACAGTGCAGAGAGATAGGTCTTGATCCATATCGTGAAGCTTTAGGGACACTGCCGGATGCTCTTGATTGCTGAATAATAGAACCTGGCTGCCTAGAATCTGGGGGTACAACAGATAGCAGGCATTAGCACCAAATATCCACAGGGCGCACAAGGGCTATCCGGTGTTAGTTCGTACCATCTTGAGATCATTGAATTTCCACTTCAAAATACGCTGGAATGTCTGTGAATCGCCTCCAAACGCCGGCGAATGCGGTGCAGCAGAAGCGAACCAGTTGGTCTCGGTCGGAATAAACGGAGGCGTTGAATCATGCTGGGCGCTAGGCGGTGGAGAACCAGAATGATGACTTGTCGCTTCAGTGTGAATTTCGGTAGTTGGCCAGGACGACGAAAATCCCGTTATTGAAGGTGGTGGCATCGTCGGGGTTTCTTTTCCTCCTTCCTCCTGCTCCACCACGGATAGTAACCCCGTATCATCAGTTGATTTCTGTGCTTGTGTCTTCAAAATCGCCTTGTGCTTCTTCTTCGCTTTCTTCTTATGCTTCTTCGGCTTAGTCTTACTCACGACCTGTGCTTCCTTCTTCTCGACTTTCTCCGTCTCCGGCGCTGGCAATTGACTCACCGTGCTTTCGTAGATGAACTTCTCATATAGCAATCTCTGCGTTGTCTCCTCCGACTGCTGCGCCAGTTGCAACGTATCCTGCGGTAAATCCTCGAAACCAGCAGGCAGGTCGTTCTCATCCAGCTCTCCGTCCACTACTAGAGTGCTCCCCACTCGGTGCACTGCCAAAGACACTCTCGATTGAGAGTAAGGCAGCTTAAAAAGCCTTTTAATATTCTCCGCAGGCCCTAAAAAGTCCACCTGTTCCTCTTCCGAAGCCGAAGCCAACTCCACTCTACTGCCACGCAGACGAACCGACAGCTGCGGCTCTTGCTGCTGCGTAAGGTCTCCCAGCTTCAGAGCGTTCATGAAATCTTGTGACATCTGTGACGGCGTCTCCGTCTCCATCCCGAGGAACCCCGAGGCCAATTGTTGCGTAGCGGACTTGGCTTTCCTCTGACCGGGGCTTTCCGAGCCATTGGAGGAGCCTGGAGAACTCACGGAGCTCGTTCTGGACCGTGGAGAGTGTGGCAGTGTGGTCTGGTTCAGGTTCGTATCAAGTCGCAGCTTCTGGAACGGCACAATAGCTGAGGACATGTCAGAGTGATGGTCGTTTGCATGGCTCTCCAGCAGGACTAAAGGGAAGTCTGGAGCGGAAGAAGGGGACAGTTGTGGGCTGTTTAGAGAGAGATGCACGCGCTCCGAGTCTTCTACCCACGTGGACGCATTGTCCGATCCCGTGGGGCTGCGCACGGGTGACGCAGGCAGCGAGAAGGACGCCACCTCACGCTCATCAGAGGCTTCGGCCATAAGGCCGTTGTTTGAACTTAACCCGAGCTTTTTTATTCTGTATGATAATTTTTAATTTCAAAAATAAATTCAGTTATTAAAAACAATATAGTTTAAAAGCCATTATTTAAAATATTCTTTAGCAATATTATGTTGTGTCAATGATATATTTTCAAAGCTTCAGTAAAATGAAAATTCTACATGAACCATGAAATACATTTTTTTTCATTTCGAAACCTGTCTGAACGTTAATCCTAATGCAACGGGAGATTGGGACCATGATCTACCGCTTCAAATGTTGGTCTACAACTACAGGAACAGATTTCAGCATATTTCAATACATATTGAAGTTTATATCTACCTTCCATTGCAGTCCACGAGGTCATACCTTTCTACATAGCAGGCTTGAAGTCTTGCTGTACGGTAGTATTCCCGTCGTTCTGCAACACCACACCTGAGTCGTCCATCGGATCTGTCGTGGAATTCAGAGTTGGTGTCGGAGTGTCAACGTACTCGACGTCCTCGAAGTTGCAGGACTCGGTGCTGCCCTTGCCGAAGTTCTGCGTCCAGTAGTGGCGGTACGTACTGCCGCTGCTGTAGGCGTAGGCGGTGCCGAGCATGGTGTAGTCGCCCAAGATGTTGGCGCGGTGACCGGGAGAGTTCATCCACGAGTTCATGACCGCAGCCACGTTCACTTGGCCAGCAGCGACGTTTTCCGCCACTCGCGTCCACTTGTAACCTGCAGCGGTGACGCGCATGGCCATTGTCGACCCGTCCGACCCGGTGTGGCTCATGTAGTTCTTGGATGCCATGTCGACCGAGTGGCCCTTTGAAGCGGCCATCAGCTTCGTGTTCAAGCAGAGAGGACGAAGCCCTTTAGCCGCACGCTGAGCATTGACACTGGCCAACATACTACCCGCGTACTGGCTGGTGTACGTGTACGTAGCCGCTAGGTTGCGTGATTCATGGCGGAGGTTCTCTGCAGTGGCGTTTTCCGTCGAGACAGCACCGAGGAAGAGCACAAAGGCCAGCGAAGACTTGGAGAAAGACACCATCGTTGGGTCTGAGGCTTTTAGTGTTGGTGTTGCGGTTGGTTGTTGCACTGCAAGTTGATGAATGAGTTGGTGGTGGAGATGAAGAAGACACAAGCGGCAGGACATCGATCCACGACTCCATTTCCATAGTTGAAGCCTACACTTCAACACCTGAGCAACAGTATCCGAGTGGGATCCAACAATAAAGTTGCAGTATATTTAGGCGACCGCATCTTGGTGTGGACAGACGATGTCCATTGCCTCCAAACCTTACCTGATCTCCAGTAATAACTAGTACGAAGCTGTAAACTCAACGTGTCTTGGGCCTATTCCAAGGCGTAAAAGTAGACGTGGCCCCCGCCTCCTTCTATGGCTGACTGCTGCACTACGCTGTCCAAATACTGCATGGCTGGTGCCGAGAGGGAATCAATGACGGTCGTCTGTGAAGCTCCTCTGGAAATGCGACCTGTGTACTCTGAATAGTAGAAACTCTGCTGCAGTTCGTTCGTGTCGCCATCATCCGATTCGAGAACGATTCCACGGGGCCAACTACAGCAGCAAAAAAGATTGTCAACAATTGCAACAGAGGGGTTAAATATGAAATTTAGAGTAGACGAACCTCAGCATTGAGTTGGCAGTGCCACCAACTACCACTTGACGCTGGAAGTCTCGACGTAAAGCTCTGGCCACAGTATTCGTGTTGCTCTCGCACCAGTAAAGGTACCTTCGAAGAAGCTTCATTAGATCAGATCCCAACGTTAACCAGACAGTCAGGACTTACTTGGAGTCGACAGCAATACCATCCAGCCTCGTCATTGACGTTCGCGTCACGATTCGACGTATCTCCACACCTGGAGAAGCGATAGAAGCGTCATCCGGGTGGCGATCCGCTTGCTGACGGACTGCCATGGACTTGCCAAGACGCGCCTCGAATATCCGACCCGTTTTCTCGGTGAAGTAAAGGATTTGGGCCGTGCAGTCCATGGCCAACCCTCGTGGAGATCTCAAGCCACTTAGAACCACTTTAGCTGGTGGTGGGGAGGTGATGGACGTGCTCGATGGAGACAACTGAATGCTGGAGATGGACCCTTTGGCTTCCAGTGAGTACAAGAGAGACACTCGTTCCTCCCCAACGTCCTCAAACTTGTTCAGTACTAAGCCACGCACACTCCAGCAATGACGCTGTAACACTTCGATAGCACTTGACTGCAAACTGTTCCGGTATATCGTACCGTCCGCTGAATTGGACCAGTAGAGCCACTCTCCCCCTTGGCGATCGTCCACTGTTAGAGCGTGTGGGAGGACGAAGCTGGTGGCGATGTCGATCCGCTCCACGATGGGCGAGGGGGTCCCAGACGCCAACATCTCGTTGTAGTTGAGTGCAATTCCAGTCATAAAGCCGTGGATTGTTCGGATCGTGCAGTCGTCTCCACTCACGAGCGTAGGTTGGAAGCGCAGAGGCAGCCCAACCAGACACTCCACGCGCTCTGGGGACCAGGAAAGGATGCTCACACATGGCGTACTTTGAACCGTCAGCTCCTGTAGATCTTCTCGTGTCTGGCCAAAGTTTGATCCCACCCAGACGACTCGAGCAAGGGCTCCAACAACAACTTTAGTGTCAGATCCATCAGCAGCCTTCGCACTGTTGATAGCCCTCCCATCGCTCCAATAAAGTCGCTCATTGCGTCGATGAAGCGCTAAACCCACGAAACGCGCATATCCACTGGAGCCTTCGAGTTCTGTCTCCGTTCCATCGCGTCCGTCGATAGAGAAGATGGAGCCGCCACTTTGTTGGCGGAAATACACGGTGGAAGATGAAGTCTAGCAACGTCAAGTACAAACCAACCGCGTTACGAAGCGCATCAATGAGAACGTAATCGATCTTACACTGACTGCTGTGCTACAGGATAGCAGCCACCATGCAACAATGAACTGCAGACTCAAC